>JAVJIF010015072.1:0-84034 GCA_038442645.1 Agave tequilana | reverse complement strand
AAGGGGTATTTATAGGTGCAGAAGGAAGTAGAGTCCTAAAATGACTCCTCCACGAAAACTGGTAACGGGATAAGACAGGAATGCCGCGGAAACGCGGCTTGGGCCGCGTTTCCGCGGCCAAGTAGTGGCGGTTGGCACGCGCTTTGGCGCATGGCCTCCCCTGATCCGTCCATCTGGGCGTAGTCTTCTGGAAGTTGCATCCCGACTCTTATTGGGATTTTGAGATAACTTGGGAAGCAAGTTACCCTAGATCTCAAATCTTCCCATATCTTTAAACGAATTTATTATCTTTGCACTCTCTTTCTTGGCTTTTATCCTCATCCTGCAAGTATTTAGGGTTGAATAGAAGTCTATCCTTCCTCTTCTTTTGGATTTGCAACAATTGCCCTTAGTAATTGCAATTTTAACAATTGTTAATTGCAACTTTTACATTGGGCTTTAAACATGGGCTTTGGGCTTTTTTGAGGCTTTATTCCTTTATTTTATTTCTCAAGGCCTGTACACAAAAAAATAATAAAATATTAGTAAATGTGCAGAATTATAGGAATAAATATGAAAATGTGACGGTAAATGTAATGATAATTATGCACTTTTTACTACCTATCACACCCCCACACTTTTATCTTTGCACGTCCTCGAGTAAAAGAATAAGAAAAAAAGGAAAAGAAAAGAAAAATTAATCTACCCTAATCTCACTTTCGTAGGAATCACGGTTGCACTTAGCATGTGCAACAAGCCGTTAAACCCTAGGTACCCTAGAGGACGAGCGTTGTCTCGTGAGGGTTTTCAGCGGATTAACCCACAAAATCCATAAAAGGGAAAATATTTGAAATATGTTTGAAGAGACTAAGTAATCTATAAGTTTTTAGGATATCATTTTTATTCATTCTTAAACTTAGTCTTTATATAGTAAATTGTTATCCATTTTAGGTAAGGATCAAATTGAATTTTTGTATAGTCTTTCCGTTACCAAAAGTCATATGCATCCTTGGATCTTTACTAGGAATTCCTTAACTTGACTCGATGCCTCTTTATTATTATTATTATTATTTTCATTTTTTTTTAATATGTATAACTCATTAATTTTCTTTCGGTAAGCATGAAGGCTTCTTGAGGCCCTCATACCTAACTAATTGACTTTAGATGTGTTAGTACATATAAAAGTAATTTTTCTTAGTTTCCTTAGGCTTCTAATCCACCCATGTAGCGAACTTAAAGTCGGTGGCTCCCAAACGGTCGGCTTTAGGGCACCGGGTGAGAAAAACCCCCGCGGACTTAAGGATTCGAGTGAACTAGGCCACAAAACTAAGGGCTTTATTTATACAATCACCTTTAGGCGTGAATACTTATGCTTCTTGAGGCATATGTATCCAGCTTAATCAGTAAAATTCTCTTTTTTTTTTTAATAGGGCACAAGAGTCTTTGTCTTAGAATCCTAGATATGTAAATGTATTAGGTATGCATATTTCATTAAGGTAAAAATTAAGACTAATTACTTATTCAATTTCTCCTCCTATACCTAAAAATTCAACAATTTATTTATTTTGACCAAGTTTTTAGAAATCTTAATCATGATTTTCCTAATTCTTAAGACTAACTTAGATTTCTTTCAAAAGATAAGTCAAAATATTGTCCTTTTTCATTTTTTTTCATTTTTTTTTTTTTTTTAATATTAGCAAATTTTTGTTAGTTTCTACCTATGTTAGTATGTTAGTAAAGCCTCCCCCCACACTTATCTCATGCATTGTCCTCAATGTATGAATGTATGCATGAAAAAGAAGAAGGGAAGGCAGAAGTTACCTCAAGGTGGTGGTTCGGTGGTGGTCTAATTGGCCAAGCGTTGCTACCAATCAAGATAATGTAGTATTTCATGGAGGAACCCACCAAAAATTTCTCTTGTATAACCCACTAAAATGTATGTATGATCATTTTTAATAATTCCACCCCATCAATTTCCATATTTCATAATTATTTTCAGAGTCAATTGTGTCAACCGCCTTGTCCAAAATGGAGTGTGAAAAGATGGAATGATTGACTTGGACGTCGTAAGTATGGGAACGAATACCGACTCAGGAAAGAAAACTTAAATCAAGTAAGGATTCAGGAGTCGGGCTAGGTTCAGGAAGTGGGTCCAAATCAATAAGCTGAAACTCAGTCCACAATCAGTTCCCAAAATGAAATGTGACTCAATGTTGGTGATTCAAGTTCAGGAATGATAGGTGTGGGAATCAAAACTGACTCTAAAAGATTACCTAAGTCGGGTAACAAAACAGGAGTCAATAATGATTCCGCGGCCAAGTAGTGGCGGTTGGCCACGCGCTTGGCGCGTGGCCTCCCCTGGTCCGTCCATCTGGGCGTAGTCTTCTGGAAAGTTGCTTCCCGACTCTTCATCTTGGGATTTCGAGATAACTTGGGAAGCAAGTTACCCAAGATCTCAAATCTTCCCATATCTTTTAAACGAATTTATTATCTTTGCACTCTCTTTCTTTGGCTTTTATCCTCATCCTGCAAGTATTTAGGGTTGAATAGAAGTCTATCCTTCCCTCTTCTTTTGGTATTTGCAACAATTGCCCTTAGTAATTGCAATTTGACAATTGTTAATTGTAACTTTTATATTGGGCTTTAAACATGGGCTTTTGGGCTTCTTTTGAGGCTTTATTCTTTATTTTTATTTCTCAAGGCCTGCACACAATAAATATAAAATATTAGTAAATGTGCAGAATTATAGGAATAAATATGAAAATGTGACGGTAAATGTAATATAATTATGCACTTTTACTACCTATCAAACTGCAAACAAGTTTTGGCCGCGTTGCCGGGGACTTGTGAAACTTTTTATTTTTGAAAATCGACATTTAATCTTTTTCTAGTTTTATAAAAAAAATTAAAAATAAAAAGTAAGAAAATTTAATTAAAAAAATATAATTTCAGAAATTTAATTTGTTTTAAAATTAAAAAAAATTCTTTTCTATCCCTAAGAATTAACTTCAAATATGTATTTTTGCAGCGATATTGCATGAACAAGTAAAGATTTGCACAACATGACGAAGCTTGCTTTCTTGCTAAAAAAATTGCATTGCTAAATTAATTAAAAAATTTGCTTGCTTCAGAGTCGTAGGAAAGTTTGGTATTTTTCTAACTCTACCCACAAATCTACCGTCAGTGGGGTTTCGAAAGTTATTTGATGGGCTTGTGCTGTATTAGTGCATTCTGCATAAAAAGATCTTAAGAGTTGCCCCTTTCACATAAGGTCAGGTTCATCACCCTTCCTTGGCTCAAAAATCACAACCGCATATAAGTCTTTCCCAAGCTTGAACTTATTAAAATCAATTAGAACTTGACCACTAGGATTTCGAGCTCATTAAGTGGATCCATTTTGGGAATATCCTGGTGATTACTTTCAAACTCGCGAGAGAGGACTTTCATATCAAGAAGGGTGACTTAGCCATTGCGGCGGTGCCTGGCCTGGAGGAAGGACCAAGGAACTTCCTTGTATAAGAAAGGGTGGCTGAAATTAGCAAGCGCTCAGCCTGGGGGAGAACCGAATCGCTTATTTGACGGTTTTAACCTGTGACCCGCAATCTGTCCAACCCAGTTAGGAGTTGTCTAACTAGGGAGAATTTATTCTCTTTAGATTAGTGGTTAAAAATTGATCACCTCAAATAAAGTTCAAGATAAAAAAAATATTGTTTGAAATTGATTGGTAGCGTCATTTGTGTGCACAACAATAATAAAAAAATAAATAAAAATAAAAAAATATAAATAAAAAAAATCAATTTTCATCCATCCCTCTCCCTTTCCATCATTTTGAAATTCTTCTCTCTCATGACCTATCCAAATCAAGATCTTACAACTATTATCATGATAGCCCACTTCCTCATTCTCATCCACCATCCTCACCTCTATGCTTTCATGACTACAACTAACCCACTATTTCACCCTTTTCATCTCATCCTCTCATGTGGTGCCATCATTGTCATGATTCATCTCATCCTTCAGAACAGTGCCCTTCAATAGGGTATTCATTAGGACTAGGTAAAACCAATTCGATAGATTTCAAAGACCTACAAATGAACCTTATTCATCAAACTTCAATTGGAGGGTTGGAATTGTCCTCAATATTCATGGGATCAATCATATCAATTAAATTGGTCCTACACTAAACCATCACTTCCATCTTGGGGATTTGATAATAAGCATGAGGAATTGCAGAGCATAATAGAAGAGAGTATAGAAATCATGCAACAATGTATGCTTCAAAATAGTCAAATCAATCAAGAGATAATCGAGACAAGTGCTCACATAGATATGCATTTTGATAAGATAACGACTTATCTCAATCAACCTGCTTTAACCTCAATTTCAGATCAAACTTAAGAGTTTCATCAGTGCTATCAAGTGAATCAACTGGATATACCACAAGAGTCCACACCATATGTTGACATAATTTTGAATCTGTGCCCTCATTATTTCACTTAAACCAAATTAAAGAGTTTGAATAGGATGCTGAAGATATCCATGAGCTTGACACCATTTCTTGCCATGAACCACCAATTGAATAATTTTTGATGATGATTCTATATTTTTGGAGGAATTGTTTAAAGATGATTTGGTGATACACAACCACTTTAAAGCATGTTGATAATAATGTTAAGGATGTATGTGTTTATGATGAGCCGATGTTTCTTGAAGAATTGTTTAGGGATGAGTGTGATCATAGTTCTAAGAGGACATGTGTTGAGGAGCTTAAGTCTAGAGTTCCTTTTGAGAGAAGAAAACTTGATTTGAGTATCTTCACTTTTGATGAGCCACTTAATAATCAATCTTTTGAAAACTGGGTATTTCTTAATATAGTAAAAGGAAAGGATCCAGGTCAGGTAGACAATTTCAAAATTGACACACTTTTAGAATATACTTTTAGGCAGCAAAACCAGAAGGAAACTGTTTCTCCTTCTAAATTTTCACGGGATCAGTAATTAAAACAACCATTGAGTTATGGGATGTACTCCGCGCAGATCAAACCTTCTATTTTAATGAGAATAAGACTAGGATGGATGAAGTACTAGAAAATATCAAACCAGTCAAAATTTACATTCCACTTCCAGGTGTGATTAAACAATTGTCTGCCTATGTCACGTTACTCAAGAAATTTTGCATTCAAATTTGAAAATCTTGGACACATATTTCTACATTCTTGAATGTACCACTGTCCCGCTTCAAGGACCATGCAAGAAATATATTTAATATTCTGGTCCAACATCGGAAGGCCATACTTAGAGGTTGAGTGACATATGATTGTGTCTAGCTGAAGATGTTAAACTTAGCGCTGCTAGGAGGCAATTTAAGAGATATTGTAAATAGTTTATTTTATTTTTTCCTTTTTTTCTTTTTTTTCTAGAGTTTCTATTTCTTTTTTATGGGTAGATGCCTTTATCCAGATTTGAGAGTGTTTCTTCATTTTTCTATTTATCCTTACTTCCTATTTCTTTTGTTAGCTTATATGCTTATTACAGCTCCTAAGGTACTATCTACCCTTCATCTTGTTCATTTTTCAATGTTAGCACTTGTCTTTCAATATCTTTGAATTTGCATCATGATTCATCACATTGAGTATACATTTTCACATTGAGGACAATGTCAAGTTCAAGTGTGGGGAAGGGTTATAACATAGGTTTTTTAACATATAGTTTTCTTTATTTAAAATATATATATATATATATATACTAACATTTTTTTAAAAGAACTTTTTGAAAAGAGAAACTATATTTTGACTTATTTTATAAGAAATTAAGTTAATTTTAAGGAATAGGAGAATCATAATTAGGATTTCTTATACTTAGTCAAAATAAGATGAATTGTTTGATTTCTAGGGTTAGAAAAAAAATAGAAAAGTAATTTAGTCTTGATTTTTACCTTAAAAAATATGCATTTTTTTACACTTACACACTTAAGGTTTAAAAACAAAGATTCTTATGCCTTAAAAAAAAGAAGAAGAAGAAGAAGTAATATTATATAATATATATATATATATATATATATATATATATATATATATATATATATATATATATTAATCAAAAATCCTCTGATTAAGCTGGGTATTTGTACCTCATAAAGTATAAGTATTCACGCCTTAAAAGGGTCCATATAATAAATAAAGACCCTTAGTTTTTTGGCCTTTGTTTGCTCGAGTCCTTAAGTCCTTGGGGGATTTTCTCACCGGGTGCCCTAAAACCGTCTGGTTTGGGAGTCACTAACCTATGGCTCGTCACATGAGTAAATTAGAAAGTCTAATAAAACTAAGTGATATTACCAACAAAAATATATAAAAATAAGGCATAAGAGTTAGAGTTAAAGAATTCTTAGTCAAATATTCACGATCACAAAGATGTATATAATTTAGAGTAAAATAATAGACTAGATGAGAAATACAGCTTGACTCCTAAACTTTGATTGATAACAAATTGATGATAGAGACTAAGTCTAAGGATGAATAGTTTGGTGCTCCTATAACTTATAAATTGCTTAATTCTTGCAAAAACACTTTAAATATTTTCTCTTCTCTTTAAAATGCATTTTCAACACTAACATTTATTTCTCTTTCTTTATAGATTTTGGGTGTAATCCACTGAAAAACCTCACAAGACAAAACTCGTCCTCTACGGGTAACCTACAGGTTTAACGGCTTGTTCTAAATACTAAGTGCTATCGTGATTCCTTCGAAAGTGAGTTAGGTTAGGTTAGCTCTATTTTTATCTTTATTTATTTTACTCAGGGACAAGCAAAAGATAAGTGTGGGAGTGTGATTGTGCATGTGTATTGCATAGTTTGTATCATATATGTCACATTTTCTTCATTTATTTTAAAATAAAACTTTGCTTTTTAATATATTTTCATGTTTAGTGGTATGCAGTGTAATTAACGAAGAAAATGGAGAGATTGACAGATTTATTCAATTAAATCCAAACAATTCAAAAGATCAAGCAAATCAAGGGGATCTATTAAAATTTAGAGCTTCTAGAAGCCATCTTATTTGAATACCAGATATATCAGATGAGATAATACCAGTCTAAATTCAAAGGAAAAAGCGAATTTGAAGACACGGTCAGTTTCGTTGAAAATAAATAGATATCTCGTCAATTTTAGCAAACAAATTGAAAATCTAAGAGAAAAAATAATAGAGAGAAGATCAACGAACGAGATAAAGCAATCATGTTTGGAGATAAGGAGGAAAATTCAAGTAAATTCGGAGTTCTAAATCAATTTAGACTGGATACATTTTAGTATTAAATCATAACTTTCGCTACCAAAAGTCAAATCTGATGATTCAAGATGATCCGTAAAGATGACTTAAAGGGCTACATTTCTTATGTTGACCACTATTTTCAATTCTATAATTTGTTAAGTCATATTTAGCAATTAACATGCCAACTAGCTGCAAACTAATTTAGAATTGAATTTTCTATATAAATTCTGGATAAATCAAGTCAAGTTTGGAGATGAGGAGAAGATTTAAATTTAGAAATTGATAATAGCTTGCTCTTGAAGTCAAGGAAAAGGATATTATCTTAATATCCAGAGTTCAAATTTAAGTTCTGAAGATATATCTCTTGATGGTGCACAAGTTCTACTAGGAGTCTATCGACTACTTCTACTATAAATAGTGAGGTAGAGCATAAGAAAAAGGGCATATAATCTCACACCAGAAAGCTTAATACAAATTGAGAGGAGAGTTCGGTGGGTTGTTATTACCCCCGATCCTTGATGTACGTATCACAGTATCAGTACTTGATATGGTGTACAAAGTTGATTTAACCTTCCTAGAAGTCAGATTGATCCGATTTTAGTTTCAAATATTATTTTCCAATATTGTAGATTTTTTAGATTTTTTTAGAATTTTTCTGGATTATTTTGAAAAATCTCTGAAGTCCGTGTCGACCGATACCGATAATTGGCTCTACGATTTTTAATTCACAAACAGAGTTAAGTTCTAGAATTTATTTTCACATCGTGTCTTAGAATCATATTTCCTATGTTAGAGTATTTTTTGGGAATTTTTCTAAATTTATCAAAAATCCGGATTCAAACGGTGTCGCCTAGTATCGGCGATAAGTTCCAGGATTTTTAACTTACGAACCGGACAAAATTCTTAGAATTCGATTTCATATTCCAATTCAATGTAATATTCTTTATTTACAAAATTCTTGGAAACCGTTCAGAGCTAGGCAAATTTTATCGACTAAAATAATATTAATTAAATAATATTATTAAATCCTTTTTCTATTCTTTTTCCCCTTTCTTCTTCCCCACGTCTACCCACAGTCTTACCCACCACCTTTCCCCCTTCCTCCTCTATAAATTCTCCATATCTCCTTCTCTTTCTTCCTCTCTCTTTCTTTCTCTCTATTCCCCTCTCTTCCTTCCTCTTCTCTCTTTCCTCACTCTCTCTCTCTCTCTCTCTCTCTCTCTCACTGCTCTAATTCCAAGCCAGGGGGCGGGCCTGACTAGCGCCCGCGGCGAGACGACCGGTGGCTGCGCGCCACCACGCCCTCGGCCACGCGCCACCGCGCCCCCGCAAGGCGCCACCTCTCGCCCCTTTCCCTCCTCTCCTTCTTCTTCGTCTTTTTTTGTTATTGATTTTTCTCTCTCTCTTTCTCACTCTTTCTCTTTCCCCCTTTTTCTCACTCTACCTCTTCCCCTCTTGCCGTTGGCCGATCTGCCCGCCGGCCAGGGCTGCCGGCGGGTCTCTCCTGCGCCGGCCAGCCTCAGCTCATCGGCCAGCCTCAGCTGGCCGGCCTGAGCACGCGACGCAACGCAGCAGCAATTGCTGCTGCTGCTGCTGTGGTGGCTGTGGTGGGTTCACACCCAAAATGGGTGTGGACCTATTTGACCCAAACCCACACTTGACCCAAACCAAAAACCATTAACTCTTATACCCATTTGTTTAAGTCTTGAGTTTGGGTTTTGGATACAAACCCGACCTAATATCAGCCCATCCAGCTTCTAAACCCAATAAGGTAAGTTTTACATAAAAATCCCTGTTAAATAAATTATTTCATTTAAATTACATATCTAACCCCTTTTTGTTATGATTTTAGTATACGGGTGAAATCTGGAGCATCTAGACTCCGAATTGGACGACTCTGGAACCGTAACGACCGTAGGAGGACGAGCTACATTATTGTGCCACCTAAATGTGTATTTTTGTTTAAAAAATTATATTTATCATGTTAAATGTAATTAATTGATTGTTTTATTTAATGAACCATGATTATTGTTAAATCACTATAAATGTTATTTAATAACTTGTAATTATCGAGATAAAATTATTCCTGATGTTTTATTAAATATAATCGATAAAATAATAGTTTAATTTGTTTCTTGATTTAATCTAAAGTATAGGTGAAGTAGCTGAGTATTGCGAAATTATTAAACAATTGATAAATGAATTTTAAGAACAATAACTAAGGTAATAAGTAATAAAATTGGTTATGAAGAGTTTGAAAATAAATCATTATCTATAAGATTTGTATCATATTGATCATAGTAGTAAAAAAGACATGATACGTTTCTACTGATATATTGTCATATATGCATGGGACCGCTTTCACCCTGACCCTGTCACCGTTACCTGAATAACCACTGATACATTAGACACTGTCATGTCATGCTCAGGGACACTACTATCTCATGTATTGGATCATTGGGACATAATGATTATTATTACATGTAGCAGTATCCTTGTTACGCGGACATGCTAGTACACTGGACACTGTATTTCATGTAAATGCCCATTACACTAGACATTGTAGTTCTATGTACATATATCACTGTTACACATATACTGATACACCCAACACTATTATTCATGTTTATGAACCACGGATACACAGATATACTGTTTACTGGATACTGTGATTTCATACATTTGTACCATCGCTACTTAGATAATCTGTACACAGTTATATCATGTTCATACACCACTGTTGCAAAAATTACCAGTATATAAACATTAATTGTCTCTGTATTCCTTTTGCATGGATCACCGCTTATATTTCATGAATTATTGCTATATGGATATTCTTATACTCCCGTTACATGAGTGTTTCCCGTTGCTGATATTAATATTCCCGTTACTGGACAAGTGAGCTGTTGATGTGAGATGTGTAGAACTAAGTGCCATGTGGATTCAAACCACGAGGGCCACCTCTAGAATCTCACATCTCTTGTTTTTCGTTTCCCGTTATCTTATTTTATGCCATCAACATAGCTCATGTCCTGTTATCGTGTTACATGTACCATGCACTGTTCTTGTTCCCGATATACTATGTAGTTTAAATATAATAAATACAACATGGAATGGGAGGACTTGACGATTGACTAGGTCGTGTCGGGTGAATGTCTAGATCCATTGTTAGTCCCACTACAAGGGACTAGTGCTAGCTACTTTCCCGTTTCCCGTTACTTGTTTCACCCTCGTGAGTTGGCCCTGGTCTTAGCAGCCAGGGAGTCTTGGTAAGGCCGTGATCCTGGGTATACAGGGATACACCCACCTGATCGGAGCTCCTTGACAATAAAATAGTATAAACAATAGTGACGACAGGAATACTTGTTATTTGGTCATTCTCTCGTTCGGATTATAGTACCCGTATGCCATGTTCGGATGGGTCTAGCCAGAATGCAGGCTCTGGTATGAACTGCCAGTGGTATGGGACACTGAAAGAGACTGATTAAACTACCAGGCGGTATTGATTGTTATTATTATATAGATAATATGACTTGCCGGATACCTGTATATTACTGTTCACTTGTACTTGTTACTATTCCTGATATCTTGTTAACTATCATGTCACCTGTCTAACTTGTTACACTTCCTGATACCTGTTACACTTCATGTGGTGACACACTATTCTTGTACACACACATGTTGCATTCCATTTATTCTTTTTTCACGTGTACCCTGTAGACACTGTAATTACATTACTGTAGTATGGTTATTCTGTATGCTTCATATCTACATGTTCATATTCATCACATCACCATTATGCTACTATTATTCTTAGATTAAATAAGAATTATAAAGTAATTAAACTTGCTACATGTTACCTATATACACTGATATAATTAGGAATGCTTAATAATGTATCTTATTACTCATATTGATAATAATATATAAATGGTATAATACTAATGACTATAATGACATAATCCCTCATAGTGATTTACCTATTATTTTTTATCACAACCCGGACATATAAGTGATAGTAATGATATAAAATTGGATATTATTGTAGTAATGACACTGTTATAACCTATGAGGTATTGATGATGTTAACTATGACACTTGTATGTTTCTCCCTATTGTTGTTATCATTATACTGTATCGCTGGTATATAAATATTTATTATTTATTCTTATTGTGATTGTATTACTATAGTATATATATTACTGCTTCCTTTATTTTATCACTCACTAGGTCGCTTTCTGACGATCGTGGGTTTGCGTACTCAGGTTGGAGATCCGAGATATGCTAGTATCATATATTTCACAGGATACACAAAGGAGACTCGTCATTGGTAATATTCATAGGTATCTTGATTATTTTGTCTTTATTTCCTTATTTGTCCATGTTTCCTTATCTATCATGATCACTGACCCTTTTTACAGGTATTCTTGTACTTAATTATGCTGGAACCATTATGTATATTGAGTTTATTCCTTATACTGAGGCTTACTGTACGTACTGAGGGTATTTTCACCCTGCGTATGTACATCGCCTAGCGTCCCCGTATCCGTGGGATCGGGGCGTTACATAGTGGTATTAGAGGCTAGGTTCATATCTGATGTGGGTAACCACCTAGGTCAATGTTCGGGCTCTTACCAACAATACAATCAGGTTCAGATTAGAACTCATCTGTATCTGAACTTGGGAATTCCACTTATGAGTACAAGAATATCTCAGTCCGTAGACAATCCCTTTCTTGTCTCCTAATATTCTTTACTTTCATAATCAGTCTGAATATTTTGATTTCTAATCAATTTTCCTTCATAATCTTGATTCTTTCCTTATTAATTTGATATCGATACTAGTCACCCAGTCTCAAGTTCACTAAAAATATCAGAGTGCGCAGCGGAAGCATCGTAGGCCTATAACATTTAGGCTCTAGGGCTGTAAATATTATTCTCCCGCCTGAACCGAAATTTCGAGGACGAATTTTTTGTAAGGTGGGGAGAAATATAACCCCCGATCCTTGATGTACGTATCACAGTATCAGTACTTGATACGGCGTACAAAATTGATTTGACCTTCCTACTAGTTAGATTAAGCCAGTTTCAGTTTCAGATATTATTTTTCAATATTTTAGATTTTTCAGAATTTTTGAAATTTTTCTGGATTATTTTTGAAAATCTCCGAAGTCGGTGTCGGCCGATACCGATAATCGGCTCTATGATTTTTAATTCACAAACAGAGTTGAGTTTCTGGAATCTATTTTTACATTGTCTCTTATAATCATATTTCACACGTTAGGGTATTTTTGGGGATTTTTCTGAATTTATCAAAAATCCGGATTCAAACCGGTGTTGCCCAGTATTGACGATACGTTCTAGGATTTTTAACTTGCAAACCGAATAGAATTCTTAGAATCTGATTTCATATTCCTATTTCATGTAATATTCTTTATTTTACAAAATTTCTGAGAACCATTCTGAGTAGGCAAATTTTACTGACTAAAATAATATTAATTAAATAATATTATTAAATCCTTTTTCTACTTCTTTTTCCCCTTTCTTCTTCCCCTTGTCTACCCACCGCCTTACCCACCACCTTTCCCCTTCCTCCTCTATAAATTCTCCCTATCTCCCTCTCTCTCTTTTTCTATATTTCACTCCTCTCTTTCTCTCTCTTTCTCTCTCTATACCCTCTTTTCCCTCTCTCCTCTCTTTCCTCACTGTCTCTCTCTCTCTCTCTCTCTCTCTCTCTCTCTCTCCCCCCTGCTCCAGTTCCAAGCCAGGGGCGGGCCTGACCCGTGCCTGTGGCCAGATGACCGGTGGCCGCGGGCCACCGCGCCCCCCAGCCAGGCGCCACCTCTCTTCCTCTTTCCCTCCCTCTTTCTTCTTCTTCTTCTTCTTCTTCTTCTTCTTCTTTTTCTGTTATTAATATCTCTCTCTCTTCCCCTTTTTTCTCACTCTACCTCTGCCCTCTTGCCGCTGGCAGACCTGCCCACTGGCCAGGGCTGTCGGCGGGTCTCTCTCGCCGCCGGCCAGCTGAGGCTGGCCGGCCTGAGCATGCGGGCAACAGCAGCAATTGCTGCTGCTGCTGTGGTGGCCGTGGTGGGTTCACACCCAAAATTGGTGTGGACCCATTTGACCCAAACCCCGCACTTGACCCAAACCCGAATCCATTAACCCTTATACCCATTTGTTTAAGTCTTGGGTTAGGTTTTTGGATACAAACCCGACCCAATATCAGCCCAAACCTGCTTCTAAACCCAATAAGGTAAGTTTTACATAAAAACCCTGTTAAATAAATTATTTCATTTAAATTACATATCTAACCTTTTTGTTATGATTTAGTATATGGGTGATATCTAGAGCATCCGGACTCCAAGTTGGACGACTCTGGAACCATTACGACTGTAGGAGGACGAGCTACATTATTGTGCCACCTAAGTGAGTGTTTTATTTTAAAAATTATATTTTAAAATGTTAAATTTAATTAATTGATTGTTTTATTTAATGAACCGTGATTATAGTTAAATCACTATAAATGTTATTTAATAACTTGTAATTATCGAGAAATCATTGTAATAAAAGTATTCATGATGTTTTATTAAACATAACCGATAAAATAATAGTTTAGTTTGTTTCTTGATTTAATCTAAAGTATAGGTGAAGTAGCTGAGTATTAAGTAATTACTAAACAATTGATAAATGGATTTTCAGAACAATAACTAAGGTAATAAGTAATAAAATTAGTTATGAAGAGTTTGAAAATAAATCATTATCTATAAGATTTGTATCATATTTATCATAGTAGTACAAAACATGATACGTATCTACTGATATATTATCATATATGCATATGACCACTTTCACCCTGACCCTGTCACCGTAACCTGAATAACCACTAACACATTAGACACTGTTACGTCATGCTCAACGACACTACTATCGCATGTATTGGATCATTGGGACATAATCATTATTATTACATGTAGCAGTACTCTCGTTGCGCGGACATGCTAGTACACTAGACACTGTATTTCATGTAAATGCCCGTTACACTAGATATTGTAGTTCCATGTACATATATGACTGCTACATATATACTGATGCACCCGACACTATTATTCATATTTAAGAACCACGGATACACAGATATACTGTTTTACTGGACACCATGATTTCATACATTTGTACCATCACTACTTAGATAATATGTACACAGTTATATCATGTTCATACACCACTGATACAAAAATTTACCAGTATACATGCATTAATTGTCTATGTATTCCTGTTGCATGGATCACCGTTATATTACATGAATTATTGCAATATGGATATTCCTGCACTCCCGTTACATGAGTGTTTCCCGTTACTATTATTGATATTCCTGTTACTGGACATGTGAGTTGTTAATATGCGATTTGTAAAACTAAGTGCCACATGGATTCAAATCACGGGACCCACCTTTAGAATCTCACATCTCTTGTTACCCATTTCCCATTATCATGTTTTATGCTATCAACAGAGCTCATGTCCTGTTATCGTGTTACATATACCATGCACTGTTCTTGTTCCTGATATACTGTGTAGTTTAAATATAATAAATACAACATGGAGATGGGGGAGACTTGATGGTTGACTAGGTCTTGTCAGGCGGATGTCCAGATCCACTGTTAGTCTCACTGCAGGAGACATGGTAATGCTGGCTAACTTTCTGTTTCTCGTTACTTGTTTCACCCTAGCGGGTTGGCCCTGGTCTCAGCAGCCAGGGAGTCTTGGTAAGGCCATGATCTCGGATATGCACAGGATAGACCCACCCGACCAGAGATCCTTGACCATTGGGTTTCTAATTAACATAATAAAAAATGGTTTAAACAATAGTGACGACAGAATGCTTGCTATTTGGTCATTCTCTCATTCGGATCATGGTACCTGTATGCCATATTCGGATGGGTTCAGCCGGAATGTGGGCTCCGGTATGAACTGCCAGTGGTACGAGACACTGGAAGAGATTGATTAAACTATCAGGTGATACTGATTGTTATTATTGTATAGATTATATGACTTGCCCAATACCTATATATTACTGTTAACTTGTACTTGTTACTATTTCTGATATCTTATCCACTATCATGTCACATGTCTAACTTGTTACACTTTCTGATACTTGATACACTTCATGTGGTGACACACTATTCTTGTACACGTACATGTTGCATTCCATTTATTCTTTTTCACGTATACCCTGTAGACACTATTACTGTATAATTATATTACTGTAGTATGGTTATTCTGTAAACTTCATATCTACATGTTCATATTCATCGCATCACCATTATGCTACTGTTATTCTTAGATTAAATAAGAAATATAAAGTAATTAAACTTGCCACATGTTACTTATGTAATCTGATATAATTAGGAACGCTCAATACTGTATCAAATTACTCATTTTGATAATAATATATAAATGGTATAATACTATTGACTGTAATAACATAATTCCCGATAGTGATTTACCTATTATTTTTGGTAGAACAGTCCGGACATATAAGTGATAGTAATGATATAAAATTGGATATTATTGTAGTAATGACACTGTTATAACCTATGAGGTATTGATGATGTTAACTATGACACTTGCATGTTTCTCTCTATTGTTATTATCATTATACTGTATCACCAGTATATAAACATGTATTATTTATTCTTATTGTGGTAGTATTACTATTGTAACTCTCGGTTCCCAATGTACGTGTGTAAACACTGGTATCCTATACTCGATTTAATCATCTTGGTAGCTAGATTGAGGCCATTTCAATCTCAATTCGGGGTCGATTGGTGTCACAGGCTGACTCTGGGATTTAATTAACAATCGGTATTGATTTTAGGAATCCAACTTCATAACAATGTTCAGGATGGCATCTTCTATTTTTGAAAATTTTTGAGGATTTTCTGAATTTTTTGGAATTTAATCCAGTAAACTAATATTAAATGTTGTTTTATAAAAAAAAGATTGCAAATAAAAAAATAAAATAAAAAGTTAGAAGACTGCGCATGTATGCTGCTAACAGGTTTCAACTTGTGCAACCCAATCCAATCCTTAAGCCCCTATCACTTTCCCTTTAATGCCACATAATATATTTAAATCTTTTTCTAACTTTACCCTTTATTCTTGCAAATAAAACCAAAACCTTTTGTTTGATGTTAACAGATTAGAACCCGTGACCTCTCTCCCATATATCCTTAACTCTTCACCACTTTGCCACTTTGGCGTGTCGTGTGGATAACACTCAATTTTATTTCACCATTACATAAGTTCACCTATTTTCCCACCAATTTCACCCACGTCTTTCCCCCACCATGCACCCATTTCCCCCACGTCTCTACCTGCTCCCCTCCTCTCTCTCACGACCTCCCACTTTCTCACTAACGTCCTCCCTCTCTCCCTCTATCTCTCTCGCGTTTCTCTCTCTCTTCCATATATTACTCTCTCCCACTCTCTCCCACTCTCACTCTCACTCACACTCTCTCTTTCTTCCTGAGCATACCGTGGCTCTGCCCTTGGCCGGCAGGCCCTGCCGAGCTCCCCTCCAACAGTGCCTCCACCCCACCACAACCTCCTTGCATCCTCTGTGAGACTCGAGCACAACATCCCCCGTGCTCCTACTCCCTCGCCGCAAGTCCGAGCGACCCTCAGCCAAGCCGAGCACGATCACCTCCTTGACAGCGGAGCCCCATACACGGCAACACCCTCGGGTCACTCTCCATGGCTGTCGTTGCACCATCGCCATGATCGACCTCCTTCTCTTTCTTCGTGTTCCACCACCGTGCTCCACCTGAGCTTCCTTCCACCCCGCTGGCCGTGCAACACTATTGAGCCCAAGGATCCGCGGCTCATGCATCGCATCTGCAATCCTGGCTAGAGCCCTTACTGCTACACCCCTCTAGCACGCGACACCCGTAACCCCCGGACAAGCCCCCGAGCAGCATGGTCGTGCTTTCCTCCACCGAAGCTAGATCTCTTCTGCCGGCAAGTGTGAGCATACCCCTCACCTCCGTCGAGTAACTGACACCCTCCACGAGCTCCGCTGTCACCGAAGATCGCCACGCGTAGCCCTTTACCGTGAGTGATTCTTTCTCCCTCTCTATAAAAATGTTTTTTTTCGTGAGAGTTATGATAGGGTGTTAATAAGTATGTATTAATTATTGAATGTAATTACAATTATGTTACTGTGTTTTTATTTTCTCTTTTGAATATGTGTTGTGTGTTTCACTTTGTGTGCTGTGGGTTTCATTTTTGTGTGTTGTGTGTGGGTGCGTGGGTTATTTGCATGTATGGGTAGTGTGTATAGGGTATGTATATATGTATGTAGGCATATACTCGTATATATGTACGTATGTGAGTATATACAGGTGTGTATACATTGCGGCGTACTCATATAGGTATATACTAGTGTGTGTTTATTAAATCTATTTATGCTTGGCATATAGGTGGGTGTTTATATGTTTCTCCCCCTCCTTGTTTCACGCACGTGTCCACGGCCATCGACGTCATACTTCTCCATCATCCTTCGGTGAGCTCTGCCATGCCTTCCGGTCTCTGTCGTCGAGGCCGCGAACCCATCACACGACTCCCTCCTCTGTGGTTTCTCCGCCTCCTTCGCGGGCGATCGTCGACGACCGTGATTTCCACCTAGTAGTTCGTGAGTCTCTTTAATGTTATCTTTCTGTTGGTATTTGTGTGAATGATTGTGTGTGTACACGTGTAAAATTGTGTGCGTGTGTTTATGATTACTTGTTACAGTAGTTCGGACCTATTCGTGCAATCCAAATTCGGTAAAGGGAGATTCAAATTCATACTCGTCGTAGTCCCAATGCACTGGCAATTCAAAAACCGACCCATGGAATGATCTAGAGATTCATACCGGTTCGTACAGTGAAGACCAGACGGCGAGTTGGACCCGAAATCGCATCATTTCATGCAAATGTACTCGATCTCTTCTCGTTGACTTTCGTCTTGATTTTAATTCTGCCTCTTAATTATAAATCATGGTTATCATATCACATGATCGTCAACACTATCCTATGATCATAATTACATATCAGCTTTTCTCTTCCGATTATATGACTAATTATTCTATTCTTGATATTATTACTAATACCCCCTCGTGATCATGTTTCATTACCTTACATATCATGTTTCCATCTCGTTCCTTTACATGCATGCATCCAACTTAAACTGACATTATTGCTTGTATGTGACAAATCCTGACATGTAAACCTATATGATTGATGGATAAAGACTATATATCGACTGATATTGTGATCCTGATATTACAAGAAATTAATTGAGGAAATTGACCATTATATTCTGAGTAATTATTCGAGGATACCTTATTGGATTATGGACACATGAAAGATCATTTTACTTTGACATCTGGATTACATGACACTGACATCACTTGCACCACTTTGTGTTTGTCACTTGATATTGTCACCGTTACATTATTCTGTGATCTTGATACACATTATTTTCACTATCTGTCACTGATATTTTTGGTACCGAGTCCTGATCTTGTAACACTGAGTAACACACTATTTTGCATTTGCATTGATTAATATAATTAATCAAGCTGGGGTTATTGGTGGAGACTGTAGCAGGGAAAATCCAGGGAGGTGTGCTTGGAAGGGCGACCCCTTGTGGGTTTGAATGCCACACGTAATCTTGTTATTTATGCGCGCTCCTGTTATTACATGTTATTACATGTTACCTGAGTACAGTGAACTGTTTCTCCCTACTATCAGGATCCACTAACGCATCACTTGTTTGATATGCAGTTGTCCTGTTGGATGGGGCACAGGATGGTTGCATTAGTTAGGGTAGTAAAACATGCTAGACATATGCACTTGCATCATATCTTGCATTGTCTTCAGTGATCTAGTAGCTGGCATATATTTTCAAGATACTGACGCTTGAGACTCATGTGATATGAATTATCTTGACTACATGACATTCCTGGACATACCATGTTATTTTATCTTGTGATCTCGAGTTCTTGTGATCTTGTGACTATGTGACACGACAGTTACTTGTCCAGGACGTCTCATGTTCATTATATACATGTCACACCATGCATGCACGGTCTTATTGTATATGATATATTTTCCTGATTATTCCTGTTATTGTTATTACTTTCAGTTCTCGATACTGCCAAACATATTATGCTTATGTCCTACTTATTGTTACTACATTTTCATATTCTCTCTTTTATTGTTCTTTTTCCCTTCGTGTACTCTTGCTGGCCCGCTTCTGACGGACCTTTATTTCATTTTTCAGTATCTAGATCAGAAAGTCGATATAGAGAGCTGATCATAGATCATATTCTGGTTCAGATGTTCTCTAGTGAGTTCAGTTTTCTTTCTTGACTTGTCTTATTCAGATATAGTGGATGATATTGTTTATGATTCAGTTTTTCATGTATGTGATTTATCCCTGCGCTTGGTTGTATATGCATATATGTATGCTATCCTGCTTGTTATTGACAGCCTAAGGTACTCATGGAAGAGATTTCACTTTTCGTGAGTATTGCTGGCCATCGTCACATACTCATATTCCGTATTTTGGGAAGCGGGGCATGACAACTATAGTATATATATTACTGCTTCCTTCATTTTACACTCACTAGGTCGCTTTCTGACGATCCTGAGTTTGCATGCCTAGGTTGGAGGAGATCCGAGATATCCTAGTATCAGATATTTCACTGGATACACATAGGAGACTCGTCATATGTACTATTCATAGGTATCTTGATTATTTTGTCTTTATTTTTTTATTTGTCCATGTTTCTTTATCTATCATAATCACTAACTATTTTTACAAGTATTCTTGTACTTACTTATGCTGGAACTATTGTGTATATTGTGTTTATTTCTTATACTGAGACTTAGTGTACGTACGTGAGGGTATTTTTGCCCTGCGTATGTACATTGCCGTAGCGTCCCCGTAGCCTTGGGATCAGGACGTTACAGTTGTAATGCGAGTTTTGGAGAGAAGATCAAGAGCGTGGTAACAGTGAATCTTTAATTCAGTCTTCATCAATAAAGATCTACACTATTTCAGTCTAAGAATTTTTCTCTTTCTTTATGATTCCTTTAATACAATTTTACTCTTTTTATTTCATATTTTATTTTATTCTTTCATCAATCTCGTGCATGTTATCTTCTTCCTTTTGTTTCTAGTCCTCTACTTCATATATTTTAGCAGCGTTTGGAGGAATGAGACAACAGTGAATTAGGCCTTGTGACAATTCCGGGTTGCAATTGTTTTTCTCATTCTCTTTTTTCTCTCTCCATAGCTTAACTTAATTAGTCTTCATAGCGCTTAGTATTCTTTTTTTAGTTTAAGTTTTTAATGCTGTTAGAAATTAGCTTTTAAAACAAAAACTCTAACTTCTGCTTCAAGGATTTCCCAGACTAGAATTAAAATAGATTGTAGATTTTTAAAAAACCAATTTTAAATAAGCCTATATGGATTTACCCTCTTCTTGCCACTATACGATTATTTGATTGTAAATTGAAAGTGATAAGAATTACTGTGTAGCTTTGGGCTAACGGGTCGTGTCCACGAGGAGGAATGCGATAGAAGCTTTTCGGTGTTTTTGTTAAGTAACAAAGAATGGAGTTTTGTTTTTTTAGTTGAAAAGAGAATGGAGAGAAAGAAAGTGATTTATAGAAAAACTTAAAAATTAGAGAAGGCTTAGGAAAAGGTGATCTTTAAAAATTGATGAAGATTGTTTGGTTATTTTTTTAATATAGGAAAAGATCAGGGCTCACTATCTCATTACTCAACAATGTGTTCTTCTCTTGAAATTATTAGTGCCTCAACTTGATCATAGGCAAAAAAAAAAACTTAAGCTGAAGTTTTAGAAAGTTTTAAGCAAAGTAAATAAGATAGTTTGGAAAAGTTAACCCTTTTTCTTAAGAAATCATCTTGAGTTGAATGTTAAATCATCAAGTTTTTCAAGTAAGAAATAAAAACAAGTTCAAGTGATGTTTTAAAAGAAGTAGAAGTTTAGAAATCCAAACCTATCCTCATGTGCCTTCAAGAATACTTTCAAAGAAGAAAGGCTTAGTTTAGGCATGCATATGATTCCATTGGGTCTTAACATCAAAGCCATTCAAAAAGAAGAGGGATCGAAGAGAGGGATGATAGTGAGCCCAGAAAACAAATTTAGCTACTCATGGAAGATGAAAAATAAGACATGAAAATAAAGTAAGACATACTCGTGAATTGGAGTGAAGAAGAGATAGCTTGATCCTTTATTGATGTCACTTCAATCTTCAGATTACAATCACTCAATTCCTCTCTCTCACTGATATTTGACTGAACTACAAGAGATATAACTTCTCTATACAATCTAACAAAGAACTTAAACCTTAAAAACAAAGAAAACAACTAAAACTAATTTCTGATCCCTTTTTCAATATAAAACCCTGCATTTTATAGGCAAAAACCCAGGGGGAAAGGAGTGAGGAGATAAGGGGAGCAAGCCAAATGGTCACATCCTGGTGGAGATCTTTATGGCGTGGGATTTAGCTCCCTTTTTGTCCGGCTGGATTTGTTGTTTATCTCTGATTCTGATCTGATCTTCAGTGATTCTCAAGCTAACAATTTGGATTCTTATAAAACCAAATTAACTAGTTTTCAACCTCTCTGATCTGCCATGATCTGCCTGATCTTCTGATTTAAAATTAATTCTGAATTAAATCAGAATTTGATGGGCTTTTGGGCTTATTTTTCTTCCCTTTTCTTTAGTAATGGGCCTGTATTTTATAAAGAAAAATAAGACTTATTAATAGGATTTATAGATAATAAACACGGTAATGTGACAATATATATGCAATATATGTGACCGATCACACCCCCATACTTATCTTTTGCTCGCCCTTGAGTAAAACGTCAAAACTAATCCTAATCAATTATTAGACCACTTTCGCAGATTACTTGGTTGCACTGAGCATGTGCAACAAGCCGTTAAACCTCTAGGTTACCCCTAGAGGACGAGTTTTGTCTCGTGAGGGTTTTCAGTGGATTACACCCACAAAATCCATAAAGAAAGAGAAAAATGTTAGTATTTTCGAAAAACATTTTGAAAAGAGAAAATATTTGATGTATATTTGTGAGAGTTTAAGTAATCTATAAGTTATAGGAATATCAAAGTTTTCATTCCTAAACTTAGTCTCTATTCAAAAACATGTTATCAATCAAAGTAAAGAGTCAAATTGTATTTCTCATCTAGTCTATTACTTTACCCTGAGTCATATGCACCATCGTGACCGTGAAGTTTGACTAAGGGTTTTTTAACATTAACTCCTATGCCTTATTTATATTTATTTTTGGTGGTATTTATTCCTCAATTTCATTAGGCTTTCTAATCTGTCCATGTTACGAGCCTTTAGTCGGTGACACCCAAAACCGGACAGTCTTAGGGTACCTGGTGAGAAAACACCCCTAAGGACTTAAACACTCTAGCAGACAAGGCCACGAAACCAAGGATTTTTATTTATAAAATGTATCCCTTTTAGGAGTGAATACTTATGCTACATGAGGCACAAATACCCAGCTTAATTAGAGGATTTATATATATATATATATATATATATATATATATATATATATATATATATATATATATATATATATTTCAAACTTATCTAATTATCTTTTGCATAAATATCAAGGCTTTCTTAGGCCAAAGCACCAAGCTAATCAATAATTAGATTTATTTATTTTTCATAGATACATATATATATTTTTTTTTTTTTTTTTTTCCGTTTATAAGGCATAAAAGTCTTTGTTTTTGAACCCAAAGTGTGTAAGTGTATAAAGTGTGCATATTTCATCAAGGTAAAGATCAAGACTAAGTTACTTTCACAATTTTCTTCCTAACCCTAAAAATCAAACAAGTCATCTTATTTTGACCAAGTGTAAGAAATCCTAATTATGATTTTCCTATTCCTTAAAATTGACTTAATTTCTTACAAAAAATATATCAAAATATTGTTCTTATCTTTCAAAAAGTTATATATATATATATATTATATATATATATTCTATTGTTTTCTTCCCTTATTTTTTAATTATATTAGTCATGTTAGAGCCCTCCCCCACACTTATCTCATGCATTGTCCCCAATGTATGAAAGAAATGTATAGATGCATGAAATGAAATGTAAAAGAGGTGCATATAGTATATAAAAATATGTACAACATCAAGTTTCTCCCATACCTAGATCTTTTTCGGTTTTATCCCTCTATCTCTCTTCCCATCATTCCATGGGTCCTCTTTATAGGGCATAGTGGAGAGGCAAATTTTTTTTGTCATTTTAGCTCTCTTTCTCACCAGTCTCACCTTCTTTAGGTTTTTCTTCCTCATATTTTTACATTCATTATTCAAAAATTGATTACCACCACACTTCTTAGTTGGAACTTCCTCACTATGAATGCCTACGAATTCTAACTCTGTTTCATATATCTCCTCAAAACTTAAGTCAACACTTTCTCCTGGAGGTGTGTAATTAACCATAATATCCCTAGTCAGTTCATCCAAACACATGAGTTCTTCTTCGAAGAGGTTTTCAAAGAGTACGTCAATCAGAGGTTCTTGAATTATAGTCTCATGTGATATATTATTGGTTTGCTCATTAAAAGTGAAGATATTTAAATCAAATTTCCCTTTTTTAAAGGGTACTCTAAATTAGGAGCTCCGACATATACCTTCTCATTAAGATAATCGCATTCATTCTTAAATAATTCATTAAGAAAGAGAGACTCATTCTCTATACCTTCACTTTCTTCATCACAATTGTTTTCAACAAAGTATACCTTAAATGTTTGGCCTCTTATCTTACGAGGTTATTTTTCTAGGTTGAAGACATTGACTTCTCTAGTCATGTCCCCAAAGGTTAATCTCATGACCCATCCTACAAGTGATAATAGTATTAGCAATAGTAAGAAATGTGCACCCTAGGATAGCAAGAGTTTGAGCCCTAGGATTGGACACAGATTGTGTCTCAAGAACTATGAAATCAACTGGGTAGATAAACTCCCCGACCCAGATAAGGACATCATTAATTTCTCCCTTTGGAACTTTCATAGAACGGTCAGCCAGTTGGATTGTGACTTGAGTTGGACTAAGATTGCCCAACCCGAGTTGTTGATAAACTGAGAATGGAAGCAGGTTGATACTTGCTCCCAAGTCAAGAAGTGCATGACTAATCTTGGCTTGTCCTATAGTGCAGGCAATGGTGGGACACCCGGATCCTTGTACTTGACAGGGATCAGACCCGACAGTAGCTCACTAATGTTAGTGGCTAAGAAGACTTTCTTGGCTACATTAGTCTTTCTCTTCTTGGTGCACATGTCCTTAAGAAATTTTGCATAGGATGGGACTTGTTGGATGGCATCAATGAGTGACACATTTATCTTCACTTGGTTGAAGATCTCAATTATTTTATCCATGTGTGGATTCTGTTTGTTGTACTTTAGCCTATTAGGAAATGGTACTATAGGCTTGTACACCTGACTGTTGACTTATCTGTTTCAGATTCGTCAGAATTGAAAGGATTGGGACTAGATGAGGTGGATGCTGGAGTGTGATTGTGCTGACTGGGATTGGGTGGTGTTGATACTTGGTTATCAACTTTCTTTCCCGACCTCAATGTATGAACCGCATTACATTGATTCAATGATTGATCCTCAGCCAAATGAGCTTGTTGCGAATTCCTAAGATTCATAATTGGTTGACTAGGTAAGGTACCCTTTTGCCTCTCATTCTATGGATTGACTAATTGGCTCATTTGACCCTCTAGCCTCTGTATTATTTGCATGAGGGAATCTTGGTTTTTCCATGTACCTTTCCATATTTCTCTTAAAGTCAGTCTTTCTCCTTTCAAGCTGAGGATTCTGAAAGGAGGGTTGTGGAGCTTGGTTGGGAAATTTTGTTGATAATGTGAAAAATTGTTGGGAGAATTGTGAGGGTGATTTGGAAAGTTGGGTTAATGATTAGAAGAATTATTGGAATAATGGAAGTGGCTTGCATGGTTTGACCGTGGGTGGTCATTGTTTTGTTGGCTCCATGAGAAATTTGGGTGATTTCTCCAGCCAGGATTGTATGTTGGTGCGTAAGGATCATTGTTCGGCCTTGAAAAGGCCGCATTCATCAGTTTTGGAAAGTGTTGTTGAGCTTGAAATACAGGACACTCCTCAAACACATGATTCATGGCCTGACAATAAATACAACCCGGAGTTAAAAATTGGTTTGTGCTGACTTGATTGACAAGACTTGGTTCCTTAGTTTCTAAAGCTTCCAGTCTTCTCGCTAGGTTAGCTAACTTTGCCTCGCTAGCTATGGATGATTCAATTGAATGGAGACCTCCTTTTGAAGAGATGGAGTTTGAATTCCTAGAGCTTTCACTAGTTGGTTCCCATTGGATGGTCTTTTCAGCTAGATTCTCATATAAATCTCATCCTTCATTCTCATCCTTCTGCAAGAATCCCCCTTGGCACATGCTTTCTAAAAGTGTCTTGGTTGAGTAGTCTAAACCGTCATAAAGAATTTGACATTGTTGCCATTTCTCTATTCCATGATGAGGACATTGGATAAGGAGGTCTTTGAAGCGTTCAAAGTACCTCCAAAACGGTTGACTAGGTTCTTGCTTAAATTGCATGATGTTTTTCCTAACGAGATCGATCTTCTGAATTGGATAGAATTTCTTCAAGAAGACCATGATGAAACCATCCCAGGATGTGATAGAGCAGGCCGCTAAGCTGTAGAGCCATTTCTTGGCTAAGTCCTTAAGAGCAAAAGGGACAAATCTCAACCTAATAGCATCATCTGTAAGGTGTGGGATTTTCATCATTAAGCATACTTCCTCAAATTCTCTTATGAAGAAATAAGCATCTTCGGACTCTAAGCCATGGAACATAGGGAGTGTGTTGATGAACTATAGCTTAAGCTTAAAGTTGTGTTCACCAACCGATGAAAGTTGGATGCAGGATGGAAGTGAGGCTCTAATCGGATAGAACCTATCCTGCAAAGATGTCAGTTGAGTTTATAACTGAATCTGGTCTTAGTTCGAACTTGGGTGGTGATGTGTTTCTAGTTAACCTAGATGAATTAGGGTCTCTTGACCACACTTGCATACACAAACACAATCACAAACAAGTTCACCAATAATCAACAAGAGAAAACAACCAAGTTTGGTCTAAGGTAACCTTGACCTAGACAACTTCTAACTGGTTGATTGTCTATAGGAGGTATAATGCAGACTTTTACCACAAGCTAATCAGCCAGGTCAGGATAAGATTGGTGGGAGGTATCCGCGCAAAAGCGACGGGCCTATTTAAGTCAAACCACCAGCCTTCGGGGTTTCATCCCTCAATCCCTTTCCTAGACACTGATTTGGCAGGAGTCTAATTCTAACACCTTCTCCCTTACGATAATCTCCTAGTGAGTTTGAGATGTCCCTAAGGCCAACGTCTATTAGATTTTACTTAGGCTTAGGTTGTGCGTGTTTGGAGATGGTTTGTGGGCTAAGGAAGGGTAATGACTTTCCCACCTTTTCTTGATTTGGGTTTTGCCCTTAGAATTGATTGTGCAGAGTGTGCAAGATATAGAAAAGTAACATTCAAAAGCAAATATCGCCCAAGAATATTTTTTAAACTATATGTTATGCATACGTACCTTGTCTCCAGCTATCTTCAACAGTAATTGTAAAATAAACGTAATTAGACAAATGCCTAGAATGCAGGTCTAAACGTTTTTTTTAAAGCAATTAACAATCACACAGAATACTGTTGGATTAAAAATAGGAGTGTGAATATCAAATATAGCAAGAATAATAATACACAAAAACTTTATTTTTGCAAGCAATATGTCCTGCAAAAAAAGTTTTTAGTAGTCCAACAAAAATTTCAACTTTTACACTACAATTTCTTGAAATTCTGTTTCCTACTTTCGAGAGTAGGTGTACAAAATAGCAAGTCTTCTCCTGCAAAGCTTGAATGCTAAATCTGAATCTTGACTTCCCTGAAAAAGAACACCAAACTTGTCAGAAAATAATTACACTGTTCCCTCCCCGGCAACGGCGCCATAAATTGATCGTAAATTGAAAGTGATAAGAATTACCATGTAGCTTTGGGCTAACGGGTCGTGTCCACGAGGAGGAACACGATAGAAGCTTTTCGGTGTTTTTGTTAAGTAACAAAGAATGGAGTTTTGTTTTTTTAGTTGAAAAGAGAATGGAGAGAAAGAAAGTGATTTAAAGAAAAACTTAAAAATTAGAGAAGACTTTGAAAAGGTAATCTTTAAAAATTGATGAAGATTGTTTGTTATTTTTTTAATATAGGAAAAGATCTGGGCTCACTATTTCATTACTCAACAATGTGTTCTTCTCTTGAAATTCTTAGTGCCTCAACTTGATCATAGGCAAAAAAAACTTAAACTGGAGTTTTAGAAAGTTTTAAGCAAAGCAAATAAGATAGTTTGGAAAAGTTAACTCTTTTTCTTAAGAAATCATCTTGAGTTGAATGTTAAATCATCAAGTTTTTCAAGTAAGAAATAAAAACAAGTTCAAGTGATTTTTTAAAAGAAGTAGAAGTTTAGAAATCCAAACCCATCCTCATGTGCCTTCAAGAACACTTTCAAAGAAGAAAGGCTGAGTTTAGGCATGCATATGATTCCATTGGGTTAACATCAAAGCCATTCAAAAAGAAGAGGGATCGAAGAGAGGACGATAGTGAGCCCAGAAAACAATTTAGCTACTCATGGAAGATGAAAAATAAGACATGAAAATAAAGCAAGATATACCTGTTAATTGGAGTGAAGAAGAGATAGCTTGATCCTTTATTAATGTCACTTCAATCTTCAGATTACAATCACTCAATTCCTCTCTCTCACTGATATTTGACTGAACTTACAAATTAGAAAACAGAGATACAACTTCTCTATACTATCTAACAAAGAACTTAAATCTTAAAATAAAGAGAAAACTAAAACTAATTTCCGGTCCCTTTTCAGTACAAAACCCTGCCTTTTACAGAGGGAAAGAGTGAGGAGATAAGGGGAGCAAACGCTCCCCTTATCTCCACGAACAAGCCCCAGATCTGCGGCTTGGGCCGTGGATCCACGACCAGGATGTGGCCAAATGGCCACATCCTGGTGGAGATCTTTATGGCGTGGGATTTAGCTCCCTTTTGTCTGGTTGGATTTGCTGTTTATCTCTGATTCTGATCTGATCTTCAGTGATTCTCAAGCTAACCAATTTGGATTCTTATAAAACTAAATAAACCAATTTTCAACCTCTCTGATCTACCATGATCTGCCCTGATCTTCTGATTTCGAATTAATTCTGAATTAAATCAGAATTTGATGGGCTTTTGGGCTTATTTTTCTTCCATTTTCTTTAGCAATGGGCCTGTACTTTATGAAGAAAAATAAGACTTATTAATAGGATTTAAAGATAATAAACATGGTAATGTGACAATATATATGCAATATATGTGACCGATCATTATTCTAAAATATTCTAACAAGATTAAGTTTTTCTATAACTTGTACGTAGTTCAAACAATGATGAAATTCTTTATGACTTTCGAACAGCGAACATAAACCAAGTCCTCTTTCAAATCAATCAATGATATCATAACATCTAGACCTTTAGAATTGATACATATATATTTGTTTGGCCTAACTAAAACCAAAAGTCTTAGTGGTACCATTTCATTTTTGTTTTAGTTGGTGATTTCTCAAGATATACATGGGTTTTCTTTTTAGAACATAAGGATGAAGCTATGTCGCATTTTTATACTTTTAGAAAGAGGGTTGAAAAGAAAAGATTTTTCAATTTTACGTATAAGGAGTGATAGAGAAGGTGAGTTCATCAACCATTCCTTTATCACCTATTATGAAGAAAATGAAATTAAGCATGAATTGTCTTGTCCTAGAACTACACAACAAAATGGAGTCGTTGGACGTAAGAATCATACTCTTCAAGAGATGGCTAGGACAATGATTAGTGAATACGGACTCCTTCAATACCTATGGACCAAGACCGAAAACACTTATGTTACATTGGGAATCAAATTATTTTTACAAGAATTCTAATAAAACTCTTTTTGAGATTTACTATTTGAGAAAACCAAATGTTTCCTATTTCAAAGTTTTTGGTTATAAATGTTTTGTTTTGAACACCAAAGGTAACTGAGAAAAATTTAATACTAAGTCTTTTGAAGCTATATTTTAACTATTCAAATACTAGTAAGGTTTATAGGGTCTTCAATAAATCAACTTTGACTATAGAAGAGTTTATGCATGTGAAGTTTGAAAAATCTAACTCTCTTATGAATAGTATTGAGAGATTGATTCTTTAGGTGAAGATGTTGAAAAGATTTTCATGAAAGACTTACCGGCTCAAGAGGAGGATGACAAGAAAAAAGATAACACAAATGGCGAAGCTCAAGATGTAGGAGTGGAACCAACTCAACCACTTCCGAAGGATTGGAGATTTTCTACAAATCATCCCAAGGACCTCAGCATTGGTGACATATCCAAAGGGGTAAATACTTGCTCCAAACTTCATGCTATATGTAGCCATTTTGCATTCATATCCCATATTAAACCTATAATGTCCCTAATTAGTAATATTGTATATTTATTTTCCTGAAGTATCTATTTTAATTTACTGATTATTTTTATTTATTCAACTTAATTTATTAGTGTTGTTATTATTATTGTAATTAGCATTGCTAATTATTATTGTTTTATCTATTATTTTGATAATAGTATTAATATTATTATTGATCATTGTTATTATTGTGTTTTCTTGTTTAGCCTCTTATCCCTTAACCCATTAGTGATCCATGTTCTAACCGTTAACCTATACCCATTACCTGTCCATACCCATACCCATCAAGCCTTGATCCAACCCATTTCCTATTTCCTACCCATTAACCCAACTACCAATGCCCACAACCCGAAACCCAATATCACCCTATATATAATCCTATCTCATAATCTAATTCCAAACCCTAAAAAGATCTCTTATTTCTCCTCTCTCCACCACACAGCCGCCCCCACCTCCACAGCATCAAGCCGCCGTCGTGCTCCTCCACCCGGTCTACTCTCTTCGTCCCCTCTTGCTACAACTCCGACAGCCCGGAGCCTAGCGCGCACACCAAGTCCAGCTGCCCCCTGGAGCTGGCGCGCAGCAGGCCTTGGCAACACCCCATGGTGTACCCATGCCCCCATGGCCGGGCAACCGCACCCCTCCCGTGTGCAACACCATGTGGTGCGTGAGTCTCTCCTTCCATCTTTCTTTATATATTAATAAGTGTATGTTTATATTGTAATAGTGTGTTGTGGGTTTATATTCTTGTGTGGGATGCCATCTTTCATCTCTCCGTGGATCACCGTTGATCACCGTCAGCGAGTGTGAACACACCCACGCCCTTCACGGCAATATTCTCTATCCATGACATCCTTCGTGGCCCTCGATGCCTCCACCAGAGCCTTCATCGGCGCGCCGCAAATTGCCCTGAGGTTAGTGCATTTATATGTGTAAGGGTAAACTTGTAATAATGTGAAAATTTAATTAAATATCTGTTGGTGTGTGCTGTAAGTTAATTAGGATGGGTGTAAGGATGTATGATGGGTATGGATGCTTGTGTGGGATTATTTCATGTGTGTGTGAGTATATAAGTATATATATGTATGTATATACGTACGTATATACATGGGTGTATACACATGTATATGCCTGTGTGTACATGTATATGTGTTATGTGCGTATGTATATTATATGTATATATATAAGTGTATGTATTTATATTAATGTGTGTTGGTATTTATTTAAGTATGCATGTATGTTGGTGTATGTGTATACCTGTATACATATGTATGTGGGTGTATGCACGTGTGGCGTGCTTGTATGGGTACATGTGTGAGTGCATTAGGTGTATGTGTAGATTCCCCTTCCTCTCTTTGTGTTTGGTGGCGTGTTATAGCATTTCAGACTCGTTCGTGCGATCCAAACTCGGTAATAGGAGATTCGGACTTATGCCCGTTGTGGACCCGATTACATGGCGATTCAAAGACGTGCCCATGGGATGATCCGTAGATCAGTACTGGTTCGTGCAGTGAAGACCAGACGGCGATTCGTTTCAAAATTGCGTCATTTCATGTGAGTGTTCTTTGTCTTCTCATTGAGTATTTTAGTATTATTTAATTTTGTTGTGAGTGTTTCTTTTCTTTGTGTAATTTTATTAAATTTTGTTGTGAGTGTGTCTCTTCTTTGTTTAATTGTGTTGTGAGTGTTTGTTCCTATGTATTTCTTTATTTAGGTTGTCGATATACGTTTATATGTTACCCTTATCATTTCATATGATTTTCTATTATATTTTACCAGTATAATTACCCGTACCATTTTATATGACATCAGTGATTGTACACCCTATGTATTTCGTTGATATGAGTATTTATTGGCGTCATCTCATGTGTTGGTAAATCGCCGTTGTTGACTTAGGTCTAGTGTTGATATGCCATAGACGGGGCTTGATCTTATAACTGACCTAGTTGTGATAAATCTTAGGATAAGTATATTGATATTGAGGTTGATTGATTCTTGATTGAGGTTAGAGATTCATATTTTTATGTGAAGTAATTGTCGGATAAGTTATTTGGTGATCATCCCGATTAGAACTCTTTTGGATATTGAGGACGTGTTAGATATGATGTTGCTTTATCGATAGACTGTTTTACCGATACATGGATATGTATGAATATAATACTCTTGACGCTAGTGTATATGATGAGATAGACTTCTGGACTATTAGGAGCTATTATTTCTGGATTCCTCCATTGGTGAGCTTGACTGATGTATTGATGACCTTATTGATATTGATTACTAGATATAGGGAGGATTTAGATTTCATATTGATCGAGGATGTGGCATTCTTTAATTATGATCTTAGTTTTGGATTAATGAAATAAAGACTTTTAGAATTACCCTAGTGATTTGATTGAGTACTGATGATCTTATTAATGTTGGATATTAGATGTAGAGATGATCGAGAACGTTATATTCTTTAGTTATGATCTTGATTATGGTTGGATAAGTCTGATTTTGATCTCGAGGATATATATATTACTTTATAATTGGTTCTTGACTATTTCAGTTACGGAGATAGAGTTATTATGAATGACTTCATTGATATCGGTGACTATATTACATGTTCGGAGTTTTATGACAGCTATTGATCGATCTGATTTATTGATGACTTAGAGGATGGATATATCGATGACTTTGAGGATATGAGTTGATTATATACTTTGCCCGGATTATTTTATTCATGACAGTAGGTCATTACTCATCCTGAATATCTTGATTTACCTTGGGAACTTGACTGATTATACTTGGTATCTACCTGATAACTATCATGTCCATGTTACCATTAATTGTTGAGAAAATATTATTACACAGTAACAACACTTTTATGTTATACTTGTTACATATTCCTGTTATACCGGTATCCTGTTCACTGATATTATATATTCCCGTTATACCGGTATCCTGATTACGCATGTTGATATTGTTACCGTGACTACCACCGAGTTATCCCAGTGATTCAAGTAACATGCACATTAAGTAATCTTGATAAACTAATAACATGACACTAAACAACTTGCATTGGGATTGGGGAGATTGATGGAGAAGACAACGTCTGTATTTTGGGTGGACCTAAGATTTAGGTTGCGCAGCCGAAAGAGGGTTCCACTGCAGGGTTCCCGTGGGGTGACTAGCACCCCGTCCTGTTCCTATTCTTGTTATACATGTTATACATGTATCTGACCTGTTATACATGATCCTGACTACCTTGAAGTAGGTCCTAGTTTAGTGCCAGGAGTCGGTCCTGGGTATGCACGGGACCCACCTAAAACACAGACAATGTCTCCAACCAATCAGTTTTAATAACTGAGGACCTCGATTGACACGTGTAGTAGGCGTAGTATGAGATGCGTCTATTACTTGTGACAATTGGTGTTCGCTGATATAATTAATAATGATAAACTGTTAATGTATTGTGACTGACTGTGATCACCCGACTGTACGTATATATAACTATGATCGACATATGATTGTACACATGATTGGATTGTATACCAGACTAGTGACATATGTTAGGTTACACATCTTGACATTAGTGGTCAGGATACCAGTTATATATCATTCATACATTGTTCTTGACATCAATTATTCTGTTATATTTCATTTCAGTTATCATGTTGTTATTGCTTGTGTTGTTATACACGAACACCTTTTCCTTTACACACACACTCATTAGGTCGCTTCTGACGACCCTGGATTCGCACGTCCAGGGATTTTTGGACACCTTCTTATATTGTTCAGATGTTCGTGTGATCGTACGCGTTACGAGGAGCTGGAGTCTCTCTTTTCTTGATTATAGGTATTCTTCCTTTTTTATTCATGTTATTTCTTGATTCTATCTTTATCGCATCCAGTTGCCATTTTCATTCTTTTATTCATCTATTATCATTGTGTTAGATATTTATATGTCATATTGCAGTGATATTGATTTATCGTAGTAGATTTTGTAGCTTGTTCAGGTTACTTTTAGGCTTAGCATATATGTGTGGGGTATTTTCCTCGCGTATATACGTCGCCGACTCTCGTCGCGACTCCGTTTTCACGTATTTTGGGAAGCGGGGCGTGACAAAACCCAAGAACATCCTCAAAGCCGAGGGCGACTCATATTGGTTGCTTGCCATGCAAGAAGTGTTGGCCCAAGGTTCCAATCACCCGGTTTTATTGTTTTGATGATAACAAACCATATGTGGCTATTTGTACTAATCATGTTTAAATGTTTAAGTTTATCTCAGGGTTGTAAGGATTCAAGGAGTTTTCTTCTTCTAAAGGAAGGTGCTGGAGACTCAAGAAGATTCAAATACAGGATCAAAGCTCAAAGCACTCAACGTCGCTAATGGAGAAGCCTTGTTGAAGATCTTGTAGTCATTTAGAGTCTTGTAAGATATTAGGTTGTTAATGTGTAGAATATAATAGTGATGCTCATGAAGTTACACGCACAAAAATACATGATTTCAAAAAATACAAATTTTTGTAGTATTGGTATTTTGCATGTTGGTTTTGATACATGTCTCATAATTTTTTTAAAATTTTATAATAAGTTTAGAACATATATTTCATCACCTATACATTGCTACATTACCTATAACCTAATACAAAATATTTTGAAAATTGTTTGAAATTCAAAAACAATACAGAAAACTGTTTTAGGCCAGAACGGTCAACCGGACGGTCGACCGGTGCCCATTTCAGGCCAAAACGGTCGATCGCCCGGTCAACCGGACCTTTGGCCAAGGGGCGTGCACATTTGTGCATGTTGTCAGTTGACTGACCGGTTGACCGCTAACACTTGCGGTCGACCGATCAGTCGATCGACTGAGATACCCTAACTCTCAGTTAGGGTCGGTCGGTCGACCGAGGTCGACCGACATTTTGATTTTTCTTTTGAACTCCCAGCGGTCGACTGGTTGATCGACCGATAGCCTGCCAGTTGGCCATAACGGCTAGTTTTTGGATCTGTTCTGTTTTTAGTGAATTCCAATGGACATTTTTGGTTTTCAAGTGTCTAAACACTCCCCAAATGACCTTGTATAATTTATAAATGATATTTATTCATTGTCTATATATATGGGTTATTGGTTTTGGTTTTAGACAAAAAAAATATACAAGTTTACAAGTTTTCAAGTTTGTTTCAAAAGAGAAAAGTTTTTTTAGCTTCCAATCTTCAAGTTCTTTCTTTCCAAAGCTATTTTCAGTTGGTTTTAAAGCTCCTTTATTCTTTCTAGCTGAATTTTGTCTCTCACTTAACTTCTTGAGAAACCTTCATATTTTACTCTATAGGAAGTTGTAAGAGAGCGTGTTTGATTGTTGGATCACCAAGAGCTTTGTAATCTCAATTGGCTTTGTACTACCTCTTGGGTAGAGGGTTGAGTTGGTGGAGTTGTGTACTCCGGTCTTGTGTAGACCAAATTATAATTCCTTTGTGTAAAGTCTCTTTGTGAAAGATCCCTTAGAGGATAGTGAAATCCTTCATAGTGGAGGAGGCGGAGACGTAGAGCGGTGGCTCGAACCTTGGAACAATCCCTTTGTGTTTGCGATTGCTTGTGTCTTGCTCTATATTGCTTTTCATTTTTCATACTTGTTTTAATTGTTCATCTTGTATTCTATAATCGCTTTCATTCCATCACTTTCATTAGTGGTCTATACTCATCTCAACAAGGAGGCAATTGAGCACCTCAACTCATTTTCTAGAGGAATTAAAGAGGAGAAGTTCTAGAGCCCTTTACCAAAAAGTTGGCTTCAATTCTTATTTTGAGTGACCGTTTACATAATTCATCATAAGTAGTTGTAAAATTTCATTTGATTAGCAAAACACATATTCACCCCCTCTAGGTGTATTTCAAGAAGAGCTTAATCAATTTGAGCGCAACCAAGTTTGACATGTTATTCCTAGACCCCATGATAGACTAACTAATGGTACTAAATGGATCTTTAGGAATAAGTTGGATGAGTCAAAAAATGTTATTAGGAATAAAGCTAGGTTAGTGGCCCAAGGTTACACCCAAATCGAAGGATTTAATTTTGAGGAAACCTTTGCACCTATAGCACGACTTCAAGCACTACGAATGATACTTGCTTTTGCTTCATTCAATGATTTTAAACTATTTCAGATGAATGTTAAAATTACATTTTTAAATGGATTCATTAAGGAGGAGGTGCATTTTGAACAACCCCTTGGGTTTGTTGATCTCACACATCCAGATTTTGTTTTTAAACTTAAAAAGACTTTATATGGCTTGAAACAAGCTCCAAAAGCTTGATATGAAAGATTGAGTGCTTTTCTTATTTTAAATGATTTTGTTAAAGGCAAAGTTGATACTACATTGTTTACAAAGCATGTAGATGATGATTTCTTAATAGTGCAAATATATGTTGATGACATCATTTTTGGATCTACTAATGAAAAACTTTGTAAGAATTTTGAATCATGCATGAAGAAAGAGCTTGAAATGAGTATGATGGGGGAGCTCAACTATTTCCTTGGACTTCAAATCAAGCAAAGGGTGATGGGATCTTCATCAATCAAGCTAAGTATACAAGAGAACTCATCAAGAAATTTAGGCTTGAAGATGTAGAGATATGCAAGACTCCAATGGCCACCACTACGAAGCTTGACAAAGATGAACAAGGTAAAAACGCTGAAACTAAACTCTATCATAGCATGATTGGTAGTTTTCTTTACTTGACGGCTAATAGACCGGATATCATGTTTAGTGTATGTTTATGTGCTACATTTCAGTCTCGTCCTAAAGAGTCTCACTTAATTGCCATAAAACACATTATTAGATATCTAAAGGGCACTATTGGAATGACCTGTGGTATCCGAAGATTAGACAATTCTCTTCTTCGGATGCCTACTATGCTTGTTGTAGAGTGGATAGGAAGAGCACTAGTGGAACTTGTCAATTTCTAGAAAATTGCCACATTTCGTGGTCTTCTAAGAAACACAATTCCGTAGCCCTCTCAACCGTCGAGGCGGAGTATGTTGCTGTCTGAGCTTGTTGTGCACAAGTCTTTGAATGAAACATTCTCTCCTTGATTATGATTTGCATTTTGACCACATTAAAATATTTTATGATAATACTAGTACCATTCATATGACCAAGAATGCAAATCGACATAGCAAGACCAAGCACATAGAGATTAGATATCACTTTCTTTGAGATCATTATGAGAAAGGAGATATTGAGATTGACTATGTTTCTACCGATTTTCAATTAGCGGATATTTTTACTAAACCACTTGCTTTTAATAGATTTTCTTTTATTTGTGGTGAATTGAATGTTTGCATTTAACCATGAGTTTTTCATTATTTTTTGGTACTATGTTTGATTTTTTGTTTAGTTTGAATTGGTATGTTTTTGCTCATTTTAAAATAAAATTGGTATCAACAATGATATACTTTCAATTTATTCTATTGGTATCTATTAGTTTTCATTGGATTTTGGAGTCCCTTTTTGATATATGACAAAAAGACGGAGAAGATTTATGAGTTATTTGTATTTGGGGATTGATTTATGAGTTATTTGTATTTGGAGATTTATGATATGGGATTTGTGAGTTATTTGTATTTGGGGATCTATGATTTGGGATTTATTAGTTGTCATTTGGTAATTGTAGAAGATTTATGTGTTATTTGTTATGGAGAGATTTATGAGTTAGAAATTTATGATTTAGCTACTACTTGCTATTACCTCTATTTCATGTTTGTATGCCTTGCTTTATTGCATACCTATTTGCTGGTTGCATGACATTTTATATTTCATATATATACCTATATATATATATATATATATACACATATATATACATTTATACATATATATATACATATGTACATATATATATATACACACACACACACACACATGATGACTTGTTTTGAAATTGTCACATTCTTTAGTCATAAATGATTGAACTTGATAAATAAGCATAATTTTAAGGAGAGCTTTCCAAGCTCTCTATATTTGTCTATCCTCAATAACTCATGTGTTTTGTCATAATCAAAAAGAGGAAGATTGTTGGCTCAATGGTACACTCTCCGGTTTTATTTTGATGATTACAAACCACTGTAGGCTGTCTAAAAATCACTAAGAATAAGTCATCAGACGCGAACCTCACTTCAACGCGAAGGTCGCGTCTCAACTAAAACATGGACCTCGCGTCCAAAGGGAAACTCAAACTTTAGACGCAGGTCTGAGTAACTTTGCATCTCACGTGGGTCTGAGCAACCTCGTGTCTTACTTCAAACGCGGGTTTGAGTAACTCTGCATCCCACTTCAAGCGCGGGTCTAAGTAACTCCGTGTCTAACGCCGGTCTGAGTAACTTTGCATCTTACTTAAAACGCGGGTCTGAGTAACTCCGCGTCCCACTTCAAGCGCGAGTCTGATTAACACCGCGTCTCACGCGGCTCTGAGCAACCTTGTGTCTTACTTCAAACGCTGGTCTGAGTAATTTCACGTCCCACTTCAGATGCAGGTTTGAGTAACTCCTCGTCTCATGCGAGTTTTGAACAACTCCGCGTCCCATTTCTAGCGCGGGTTTGAGTAACTCCGCGGCTCACGCGGGTCTGAGCAACTCTGCGTTCCACTTTGGACGCGGGTCTGAGCAACTCTGCATCTTATACCTCACGCGGGTCTGAGCAACTCCGTATTCTGACTGAGACGTCCGCGTCTACAACAAACAACGTGAGGTCTACGTCCAGCGCGAGACCCACATTTCTGTTATAACTGATCCCCATTATGGGATTAATTAACTCCCCACATAATGGGAGAGTTAATCCCCATAATGGAAGGATTTTAGGAGACAATAATACCCCTATGAATCTCTATAAATAGCCTGAGGAGCTATGAAGAGAGGGGGACCCTTTTTTAAGCAAAGAGGACTTTTGGAGAGGGAGCCAGAGAAGAGAAAGATAGCTTTTCCTTGAGAGCTGAGAATTCTCAACCTAAAAGCATCTTGCTTTCTTCTTGCTTTTTCTTTTGAAGAAATTAGAGGACTCTAAACACTTAGTGTGTTAAAAATAGAGCTCCCTTTTGATTGATCTTTGAGAGCATCCTGAAGAGAAGCTTGACATTCGGTCGGTCAATGGAGAACAAGAATCACTCTCCATCGCCACATGAAGAACCCAGCCTTAAACAAAAGGGGGAACCAGTTATTCTCAACTTTTTGTAATCAGAATCGTTCCATTGTAACTTTTCAGCCACTCAATGAAACTTTACGTCGAGCATATTTTTCCGACCAAACAAAAGATGGCGACTCTACTGGGGACTTCTTTCTCTACTGACGAGAATGCCGTGGTGCAAGCCGATGTCCAGCTTCTTGGCAAGATGGTGGAATACCTTGTCATTGAATTTAACCAAAGAAAGTTTGAAGAATTCCTTTCCTCAGGCTCCGCCAGTCCCAAAGCAGTGCGGCACTACCGCAAAGTCTCTTCTGAGACTCGCACTCGAATCTCTTTAGATATTACTCTCAAAGTGGCCCGCACCACTGCTTACAATGCAAGCGGTGCCATTTCTAATGAGGTTCTGAAAACCTCTCGTGCGGTTCGTGCGTCCCACGTTAGCGTTCCTCAAGGGACCCACAAGGTTAATACACTGACACACAACCAAAGTGATGGTGAAGAGCAAATTCGCCATCCTTCTCCTCTCTAAACTCTGCACTTTCAGATTGCCAAGGGTTCCCAACAACCCTTGCGACTCAATCAGAATGCTGAACATCGACGAAGGCGTCGTGCTCGTCGACAACAGATCGAAGAGTCTACAGAGACAATCTATTCTGCAGATTATGAACGCGAGCTCCATTCCTGCGTTTCTCTCAATCGATGTGAGGACCACGTTTTTGTTTCAGAACGGAGTCTTGCGTTCTTCAACAACGCGAGGTCCACGTCCAGCGCGAGACCCGCATTTTTGAACCAAAATACGAGACCCGCGTTCTGTCTATCTCAGAATGCAAAGATCGTGTTTCTAATTCAAAATGCGAGACTCGCATTCTGAGGCAAGCTCAGCCAACGGTGGAGATCCACGTTTCAACACCACGCGAGGTCCGTGTTTTAACAAAGAAATGTGAGACCGCATTCAGAATGGCATGTTTTCAAGACATAAAAAGTTAAAAAGCCCTCACCCTAGGGGTTCGAGGCTAGTTCCTCAGACGTCCCCGAGACGTACTTAAGGGACTACCTGACAAGTAAAAGGAGTGTACATCAAATCATTCCTCAATGTCACTGCGAGCAAGTCATATTAGCAGTACTCTCTGATTGCCATTGTGGCTTTCAGATAACCAAGCCTTCAATTTTTTAATCAATTTCAATAGCTTCAAACTCAGCCAAAAGACGACGGTCCCAGAAGAAAAAAATCATTCTTTGACATTGAGTACCCAGAAGTGACTACAAACATGGTGGGGCTGAGTTCCATACCAAGCAAGTCCAAAGGGAAGCAACTTGTTGTTAGTTCAGAAGAGTCGAATGTTGATCGATCTTCGGGTTTGAAGGATAAGACTTGTATCTAGGTTTGTTTAGCTTTTATTTAGATCTTGTATAAAGATAGTTAGTCTTGATATGCTCAAGTTCACACACAAGTTCAAAAGTTTATTGGTTTTGGTTTAACCGTTTTGAATTTTCAAAGAATATATATGGTTTTCATGAATAGATAGAATCAAAACAAGTTTACATGGTTTATATGTATGTTGAATTTCATCCATTTACATTAATAGCTCATATTCTCTAAAAACTTATTTTGATAATTCTAGTTCATGTTTTTCAAGTTTGTTTTTTTTAACAAAACTTAGTTTGGGATTTCATATCAAAAACATAGATATATCATTTATATGTGTACTGGATTCTATTCATACACAATATGCTTAAAAAGTGTTTAAATATCATATTTTTGTATTTATAAAAGTTTTGGAGAAAACGAATTTTCATTTCAAAGTTTAAGTTTTGAAAAATACGGTTTTTGGTTTCAAGCTTAATTTTCATGCCTCAAAAATAGTTTAAATAGTTTGTAATACGTGTTGAATTTTTATCACATATATTTGTACTTCAAATATTTATAAAAACTTATTTTTGTCGATTTTGTGGAGTTTTATGGGATTTTATAGGAATTTATCAAGTTAGATTTCATGACCTATAATCCTATTCTGAACATGCTGGCGGTCGATCGACCGGTCGACCGGACCAGAGCTCGGTCGATCGGTCGGTCGATCGATGTGCAAAAAGAAGTGCACACAGCCTTGGCCTTGGGTCGGTCGACCGTGCGGTCGACCGATCCAGAGAGCTTGCTCTCTAGATCTGGCCTCGGTCGATCGGTCGGTCGACCAACCCAGAGAGTGAACTCTCTAGTTCTGCCCTCGGTCGACCGACCCAGAGAGTGAACTCTCTGGTTCTGGCCTCGGTCGACCGGGCGGTCGACCGTTAGGCAAGTTTGCCTGGCGCGGTCGACCAAGTGGTCGATCGGTAACCCTAACGGTCAGAAATCTGACCGTTCGCTGGTCGACCGGTTTGACCGATGATTGGTCACTAATGTTGCACATTTATTATCATATTCCCATACTTATTATAGAATAAACTCTGCATTTGTCCTAATTAAATGTTTAATTTATTTGCAGGCCCATTCCTAAAGGAGAGTGAAGAGAAATGAGCCCAAAAGCCCAGCAAATTCTGAATTAAATCAGAATTAATTCGAACTCAGTGAATCAGGGCAAAAATCAGAGAGGTTGAAAACTGGTTGAGAAGAATCCTCCCAGAATCGATCGGTTGAAGCAAAGATCAAAGGCCATTTCGTCAAAATCCCAGACTTAAACGAGAAATCCAACTGAACTTAAAACCAGAACGCGAAGCCGAGGAGCTCCACCAACAGGCTGTGGCCACCTGGCCACAGCAAGGCCGCAGAAACGCGGCCAAAATTGCGTTTCCGCGGCTCTGTTATGGAGTTAGGGGGAGCGTTTGCTCCCCCTATCTTTATCCTCTCCTGTAAGTTGGGTTTTTGCCTATAAAAGGGCAGGATTTGCACTGAAAATGGGACGACCATGCAGAGATAGGATTTAGTCTAGTTTTCCATTTTTTAGTGTAGGTTTTTGTTTTTCTTTTCATTTAATTTTTAGTTTTAATTTATGTAATTCAGAGGAGATCGGACTTTCATAGAAGAACGAGAACGAAGCTTGTGCTGAGAGTGACACCGGTGTAAGGTTTCTTTCTTTTCTTTTATTGTTATGAAATTGAATCTGTATTGTCTTTTTGTATGTACTTCGTCTTAGTGTTCTTCTTCTTCTTCTTTTCTACTTCACTCTTCTTTTAGTACAATTGTCTTCCAAGTGAGTCTACAAGCATCGAAAGAGCCTTGCCTTTGCGAGTGCCACCGATAGCTCATGACGATGGATTTGAGTCTCTCTGTATCATTTCATGCTTGTTTGGTCTTGATGATGTAATGTGGAAGAGACAATAATCAACTCTTATGGGCTATGCGCTGATTGCCTCCACTTCAAGGTAACATCGTCGCCAAAGATTCAAGGTAAGCTTTTGGTCAAAAGAAAGTAAGTAATTAGTTTTAGTTCTTCTTTCTTTTCTTGTAACTTTTAGTTTAGATCATCAACACGACATCTTCCAAATCTCTTTCACTCTCGTATATAGTCATTTTCTGATTTTCTCCACCTTCGCATCTATCGCTTTCTTTTAACTTTAACCTAACTCTCTTTTTCATTTTCATTTCTTAAAACAAAGAAGAACCTTCGTTTTTCTTCACAAAGATTTCAATACAAACCTTGAATGCTTCTATCGCTAACCCTCCTTGTGGATCATGACCCGCATAGCCACTTGCTATCGCGGTAGAATTGAGCACTTGCACATCTCTATTTTGAAGTTCTAAAATCTTGTATTTTTTGTGCAGGTTCAAGCTCAATCAACCGACAGGCCAATCTGGCCTGGTTCTGGACCCCAACGGCTATATTTTTACAGACCCTATAAATATAGGTTCTTTTGGCCTGTTTTCACCAAGATTTTAAACAACAATTTTTTCCATCTTCTCAAGTGTTTTCAGCTAGTTTTTTAAAGAACTTTTTGTGCCAAATCTCTTATCCTTTATTGTTTTAAAGTTTTGGAAAATCAAAGAAAAAAAGATTTGAGAATTTTAGTTTTGTTCTTAAATTTCATATCTATGAAGATGTTTTCCCAAGCGTTTTCTTTGTTGTTTCTTTTCCAAGACACTTTATTTTCTCATACTTGGGCAATCAATTCAAAATCTATCTTTAAGATTTTTGTATTGTGAGAAAAATTGTTTGTGATCTTTCAAGATCACCAAGAGAGAGTTGTGATCATTGGATCACTAAGTTTTATTTCTTCTTTTCTTTGTGCTAGGCTTTGTACCTTCCCTCTTGTGTAGAGGTATTTGTGGAGAGAGGAGGAGTTGTTTACTCCCGATATTGAGTTGTAATTCCTCAGTGGGGATCCTTTTGTGGAAGGTCCTGTGTGGACATAGTGAAAATTTCTCTGTGTGAAGACGGGAATGTAGAGCAATGTCTCGAGCCTCGAAACCTATTCCGGTGTCTACGTTTGATCCACTATCTCTCAACTCTATTTCTCTTTATATCTTGCATTATCTTTATTGCTCATTCATATATATGCTTGATATAGTTTGTGTGCCCACGCTTGTGTTGAACCAAGAGAGCTTTTAAAGCACCTCAACTCTTAATCTAGAAGAATCTAGAGGAGTAGTTTCAGAGTCCTTCACGGGAAATTTAGGCTCACTCTTGATTACACGTTGTATGTTAGCACTTAGGTTTTTAATTTCGCATCATTTGTCCTAGATTAGCTTGTATACTTATTCACCCCCTCTAGGTGTACTTTCAGTCGCTTCTCCAGACAGTTTGGCTATGATCAAGTGTATGTTGGAAATCCAAACCCTCAGCTTGGTTACGCAGGGAGCTTGATCGATGGTGCCAGGGCTTGGAGACACTTCATAGATGGCTGTACAGGGGCTTGCTTTTGTTTGCCGCACTGTACAGGGGCTTGCTTTTTTATTTTTTTATTTTTTTAAAATTAAAAAAAACCTATGTTATGTTAGAACTCTCCCTCACACCTATCTTAAACATTGCCCTCAATGTATGAATGAATATATAAATGCATGAAAAAGATGAAAGGAAGGAAAACATTACCTCAAGGTGGTGGTTCCAGTAGTCAGATTGGGCCAAGCATTGCTACCCAATTAAGATAATGTGGTGGTTCACGAAACTCATCTTTATTGACCTCTTTTCTATTTACATATTTACAATCCCCAATATGAATAGGATCATGCAATATCCTATTATGAAAATTATTCCCTTCATATGACCAGTCTTGAAAAATTATTACGGAGCATTATGGTTTATACCTATGTCCAACAGAGGAATGAGATATGATGAATTGGATGATTTGGGCTCTGAAATGAAAGGAATGGGAACCAATACTGACCTGGGAATAAGACTCAAATCAAGTTTAGGATCAAGAGTCGGTTTTGGTTTAAGAATTGAGTCCAAATCAAAGAAATGATATTTACATTCTTTTTCCATCAATGAAATATGATTATGCAAAAATGGTGATTCAATTTCTAGATCTATAGGCATGGGAATAAATATTGGCTCAGAAAATTGATCAAAATTGGGTAAGGATACCAGAGTCAACATAGATTCGAAGATGGGAACTGAAGCACAAGGTTGGGGATCGGGGTCACATTCACATTGAAGTTCAATCTCATTGAATGAAAAACTTGCCAATTTGTCCAAGGTTTGGAATTGGTCAAGTTCAAGTTTGTGTGATGAAATTGACTCTTAGATAAAGTCTCCAAGACACCATGATTCTTCTTTCCTATCCATATGGCTAGGGCAATCGAGAATGATCGAACATGTGTTAGGTAGAGTTTTCTCATTCCTATCTTTTACTATGTTGATCAAATGACTCATTTGTGCTTCTAGCCTATTGACAGATTGTAAAAAGTCATTTTCAGACTGAATCAGGTTTTCTATACTCCTATCTAAACCATAGGTTCTTCTTGTTGTGGGACTTGGAAACTGGAGTAAGGATCTTGGATTTGGAAGTTTTGTGAGAATTGTGAGTCCATCATTTTCAGTTTTTATTCTTGAGACTCAATCATGGTTTCTATACTCGTAGTCACCTCTGAATTTTCTTCTATGGGTTGATCATGACTAGGAAAATTTGAAGCTAAATGTTGGAATTGTGGTTGACAATATGACTCAGGGGAGTTGTATCCCCATTGACTCTGTGAAGAGTAGTGATGATTGTTTCATTTTTATTCATAATGTTGGAACTGGGGTATATATTGATTCGGATAAGACCAATCTGGCATACTTGGTAGGTTTGTTGGTTAAAGTTATGATATACCGGGTTGATAATATCCGAGTCAAAAGAGGTCAAGGTGAAGTATGGATCATTATATGCATAGGAATAATTGTGATTATAAACCATATCACCAAGATATCAAAAATTAAAACAAAAAACAAGCAAACAAACAAACAAAGAAAAATTTAGCCTAAGTTAGAGTAGACCTTAGACCTAGATGACTCCTAACTGGCTAGACTGTCCACGGGGGGTATATTGTAGAATCTGATCACAAATAATTGGCAAGGTAGGGACAAGACAAGTGGAAGGTATCCATACCTAAGAAACGAGCCTAATTATGCCAAACCACTGTTCATCGAGCTTTCGCCTCTCAATCCCTAACCTTTGACACCGATTTGGCAAGACTCAAATTCTTCCCCCTTAGGTCAGTCTCCTATTAAGCTCGAGATGTCCATAGGGCCAACGTCTACTCAGTTTTAAGCTAAGCTTGGGTTAGTGAGTGAGGAGATTGTTCGTGGGCTAAGGGAGGGTAATGACTTCCCCAACTTATCTTGTTTAAACATGTGCCCTTAATCGTATTCGTGCAAGTATATAAGTATATAGAAAAAGCAACAATTTAAGCAATATATATTACTCAAAATATGTCTCCTAAACTATATGCTATGCACACGTATCTTGGCTATAGCACTCTTCAAAAGTAAATAGAAAATGTAACGAAATGACACATGCCTAAATGCAAAGTCTAAACCATTTTTAGCATTTACAATCAACCTTTTACTGTTGAGTTAGACAGTATGTGCGGATTATATTAAATGAGAAACTAAAGGATGCAGAATCTAAATCATTGAAGTTCAATCACCCTGCAAGAAAAAGCTAGGTGAGTAGTCCTCTCAGATTGCTGCGTTTGTGTGACAATATTGAGGTCTTTTGGGCTCTGCTTTCAAGAGTAGAGACCAGAGACACTTATATGTCCACTGCAGCTCTTGTTTCCTTGTTATCATTCACTGCACACCAAGAACAAAAAAGAAATTTAACCAATAAAGTAAGTATAAAGAGAGTTACTTACCGTCACTCTCCGGCAACAGCGCCAAAATTTAGATTGAGGTAAATCTGCACACAGAAAATACAAAATTTCAGAACTTAAGAATAGAAAGTGCAAGGTCTAAAATTTTAATTGACGTAAACTTGCACACAGAAAATACAGAATTTCAAATCTTAAGAACAGAAAGTGCAAGATTCTCCCGCTATAGCAAGTGGCTATGCGGGTCGTGATTCACAAGGAGGGACTAGCGATGAAAGCGTGTTGTAGGTTCTCTTTTAGTTTATTACAGATGGTTAAAAGTTCTTCTCTTGTTCTTGTAAAGAAAAGAAAAAAGAGTTATTGTTAAGTTAAGAAGAAAGTGATAGATTTAGAAGTTGGAGAAAATAGAAAATGGGTTTATATAAAGAAAGTAAAAATAGTAAGGAGTTGGTATTTTTGAAGTTGTTTTCTAAACCTAGAAATGAGAACAAAGAAAAGCTAAATAAAACACTTCCCTCTTCAATGCCTGATTACCTTTGATCTGTATCGATGATATACCTTGGCTTAAAGACGATCGAAGCATGACAGATGGGATCTTCCCCAGTCCCGTTCTAAACTATGAAATGAAGAAGCAAACTATAAAAACATAGAAATGGCTATCTATCACAATAAGCCATCAACGATACTTGCAAGGACAAGGTAACTTCGAGGCTATTGGAGTCATTTGGATTCACAAACACAGAAGAGGGAAGCAGAAGAAAACAAGAATAAAGAAGAAATTTTTTTTGATTTGATTCAAATAACAATAGAAGAAAAGAAGACTTACTTACACCAATGTCACCCTCAGTACAAGCTTCACTCTCATTCCTCCATGAAACTCTCCTTTCCTCTTAGGTACATAAATAAAATAAAAATTACATAAAAGAAAACTAAAAATTCTAAGTTACAGACTACATAATAGCCTTACCTATACTCTCTACAAAGTCATTTATGTGGCCTCAGAATTTGCAGGTATTTAGAGCAAAAACATAACGGGGGAGAGCATCTGAAGATAGTGGGAGCAAATGCTCCCCCATGTCTCAAAAGATTGCGGCAGATCCACGGAAGGAATGTGGCCATCTGGCTACATCCTGGGAGCAGATCTCGCAGTTGCCTTGTTTCGCCCTTTTATCCAACTGGTTTCGCGATTTGGTTCCTGGATTTGACGATATCACTGTTGATCCTCAGCTAATCGAAATGGATTAAAAAAAAATAAATTTAACTGGTTTTTATTTGGTATTATCTCTCTGATTTGCTCTGATCTTCAACTGAACATTTTCCCTCATCCTTGATTTTGATTTAATCTAAATTTTAGTAGGCTTTTGGGCTTGTTTTCTCTCTTCTTTCATTTAGTAAAGGCCCCGCAAATAATTAGACAAAAGATAATTAAATAGCAAAGTTTATTAAACAAATAATGTATAATGTGATGATAAATATGCATATTGGCGACTGATCAGGTCCCTTAGGATTTTTAGCAAACTCTCGGCGATCAATAAATTTGGTTTGCCTTTACCAACTACCGTTTGAGTTAGATTAGCCATGTTATTCCCCTCAGCATGATGAGTTATCGAGAATTTTATATTGGGCTTAAAAGCAAATATCTTCCTCTAGCTTTTTTCACCAAAGGTTTTAGATCGTGCCATTTGAAGTGGACCTTTCTGCATTCCACTATTGACCTCTAAAATCTCGCAGGAGATTAAAGAGTTAAGAATAAACTTCATAGAAAATTTATCGAGTACGTCGAAATTCAAAATGAAGTGTCACCTTAATCAGGATTCTTGTTCTCGGCTGGTCGTTAAGTCAAGACATGGAACATAAGCTTTGAGGGAAATTTATCGACTAAGTCGAGATTTCTCGTGGAGCTTCACTTAGTTCGTCATAATCAAGACTCAGGTTGACAGTTGATCACTGAATCCAATATGAATGTAGAAACAGTAGAAAGGTTCTGCTGAGATGCGTCAAGAACCTTCTTCAATGAATTCAGGTCAACTGAGGTCATCACGAGACCAAATCGTGAATCGCCAAATGACAGAGGTGAAGGGATGATTAGAGACATGCCACTATTACATATTGAATCGTCACCATCTTTTCTGATCGAGAGGAATGATCAGGAAGAAGAGTGCCTAAAATTGTTGTTTAAGCATGCTCAATTCTAAAATATGACCTACTCTTTCGAATGAGAGGAGTGACAAGGATAAACTGGGAAATTTTGCCTTTGTCTCATCATTAATGTCAACATTGTGTATTGTAATAGCTTGATGTCAACTAGAGACCTAGAAGAAGCAGAGATGAAATTGTTTCCACTAGGAGAAGGGGATTCTTGGAGAAGAAACAGTCGAACAAGTTTGTCTTAATGACCAGAGGTTTAATGTTAACGTGGTCATGTACAGTACTTTTTTGATCAGAGGTATGGTGTTAACGTGATCAGGGATAGTACATCTTCAAGAACTTGTCATTAATCAGTGATTGATCGCTAATGTTGCATATTTAGTGTCACATTTTCATACTTATTATAGAATAAAAGCCTGCATAGTCCTAATTAATTGTTTGATTTATTTGCAGGCCCAATCTTAAAGGAGATGAAGAGAAATGAGCCCAAAAGCCCACCAAAATTCTGAGTTAAATCAGAATAAATTCGCACTCAAGAAATCAGGGCAAAATCAAGAGGTTGAAAACCGGTTGAGAAGAATCCTCTCAGAATCGATCGGTTAAAGCCAAGAATCCAAGGCCATTTCGTCAGAATCCGGGACTCAAACAACGAAACCAACTCCAGATAAAGTCAGAGGGCGAAACCAAGCTGACCCACCAATAGGGTGTGGCCACCTGGCCACACCCTGGCCGCGGAAACGCGGCAAAAGCCGCGTTTCCGCGGCAATCTTGGGGAGTTAGGGGAGCGTTTGCTCCCCCGACCTCCCCGGAATCCTGGTTGTTGGGTTTTTGCCTATAAAAGGCCTGTACTTGCGCTGAAAATGGGACGACCATGCAGATTAGGATTTTAGACTAGTTTTTGCATTTCTTAGTTTAGGTCTTTGTTTTTCTTTTTCATGTAATTGTAATTTTGATTTATGTAAATAAGAGGAGATCAGACTTTCATCGAAGAACAAGAATGAAGCTAGAGCTGGAGTGACACCGGTGTAAGATGAATTTCTTTTCTTTGATTGTTATGAGATCGAATCGATTTTTTCTCTTTGTATGTAGTTTCTTTTAGTCTTCTTCTTCTTTTCTACTTTACTTTTCTTTTTGGTACAACTGTCTTCCAAGTGAGTCTAAAGCATCGAAAGAGCCTTGCCTTTGCGAGTGCCACCGATAGCTCATGACGATGGAATTGTGAGTCTCTCTGTATCATTTCATGCTTGCGTATCTTGATGATGTAATGTGGAAGAGACCGAAAATCTACTCTTATGGGCTATGCGCTGAATGCCTCCAATTCAAGGTAACATCGTAGCTAAGAACTCAAGGTAAGCTTTTGGTGAAAAGAAGGTAAGTTTTTATTTCTTTTCTTTCATTTCTGTAAATTAAATCACTTTCACCATCTCTTCCAAATCATTTCTTTCTCCACTTCATTTGTACATAGTCGCTTTTCATCGTTTTCTAATTTTCCACCTTCTTCATCTCTCACTTTCTTCTTAACTTTAACATAACTTTCTTTTTCTTTTTGTTAACTTAAAAACAGAGAAGAACTATCGTTTTGTTTTCTTAACGATTTCAATAAAGAACCGTAAAGCTTCCATCGCAAACCCTCCTTGTGGATCACGACCCGCATAGCCACTTGCTATAGCGGAAGAATTGAGCACTTGCACATCTCCTTTCTTAAGTTCTATAATCTCGTATTTTGTGTGTAGGTTTAGCCTCGATCAACTTTTGGCGCCGTTGCCGGGGAGGGTAACGTTTTTATTGAAATCTGAATTTTTATTGAAAATTTTTTAGAACTAAACGAATTTTCTTCTCTGTTGCAGGTTATAGGGCAAGCAAAGCAGGAAATTAAGGTTGCAGTGACATACAAGTGGCCTTGGGCCTCTGCTCTAGAAAGCAGAGACCAAGGGCCTTCTGAATTGCCGCGTTTCCACGGCAAAAGCCGCGGATCCGCGGCAAGGACGAGTTGACTACTAACAGGTTTTTGCAGGGCTGCTTGCTTTGCAAATTTTAGTTCTCTGCAATTCTTTATTTCCTATATGCCATCACATAAGCCTGCTAAATAATCAACAGTAAAACGTTTGTTGCAAAAGTAAAAAATTGATTAGACGTTTGCATTTTAGGCACGCGTTTTTTTTCAATTCGTTTATTTTTACTGTTGAAGAGTGTTGGAGCAAGGTACGTATGCATTGCATTTAGCATAGGACTCACTTCTTGGTTGATTTATATCGCTTTGAGTGAATCTTACATATCTTGTACACTTGCACAAAAATTATTTTAAGGGCACTAACCTATAACAAGATAAGGTAGGGATTTAATCACCCTTCCTTAGCCCAAAAATCAGAATCCAAGCACTCACTAACCCAAGCCTAACTTAAAATGAGTAGACGTTGGCCCTAGGGACATCTCGGACTCAATTAGGAGATTATCCTAAGGGGGAAAGGTGTTGGAACTTGACTCTTGCCAAATCAGTGTCTAGGAAAGGGATTAAGGGCCGAAAGCCCGAAGGTTGGTGGTTATTTAATTAAGGAACGTCTTTTGACGGAAAACCTCCCACCAACCTTACCCTGACCTGGCTGATTAGCTTGTGGTCAAGGTCTACATTAAACCTCCCGTGGAGAGTCTAACCAGTTAGGAGTCGTCTAGGTCTAGGTCTACCCTAACTTAGGTTAGAATTTTTTCTTTCTTGTTTGTTTATTTGTTTGTTTTTCTTTCTTTTTGTTTGTATTCCATTGTGTGATATGGCTTATAATAATAATTTTTCCAACTATAATAATAATCCATATTACACATCAAACTCTTTTTCGGATATTACCAACCCGGTATATCATGACTTTAACCAACCTAGTATGCCGGATTGGTCTTACCGAATCAATATAACCCATGTCCCCCATCGTATGACTATAATTTCCATAACGATTTCAACTCTTCACAGAGTCAGTGGGGATTCACCTACCCCGAGTCAAATTTTCAACCAAATTATCCCCCTTCTCCACCTAGTCCACAATATTTCCAAGAGTCATACTCAGTTCCACCAGTCCAAAATAGAAGACCATCAATTTTGGAAATGAGTATGCGTGAGTCCAAACACAAATCACAAAATCTGATGGACTCACAATTTCACTACCACTTCCAAAATAACTCTTCATCTTTTCAACAAGACAATGAACCCATCAACTATGAAAAGATGCTAGAAGCCATGACTCATGCTCAAAATGCTCGTAATCGTGACATAGATATGATGGTCGAATCTCTACGTTCTCACCGTTGGACCAGTTCTGATGTCACTAACCATTCTGTTAGAGCGGAAGAGTCATGTAGTTTTAGAAATCAAGATTCTATTTCAGAACAACCATTTGAACTTTCCCAAACTCTAAATTTTGAAAAAGATATTGACAGTTTAGCAAGTTTTCCTTTTCCTGAAATAGAACTTGAAAATGAATATGATCCTGAACCCCAACTTAGTGATTCAATTCTACTTCCTAATTCGATTATGACTCGGTATCTTCACCTAATTTCGATCTTTTCCCCGAGTCAACGTTGGATCCTGTGCCTATTCACATGAAATTGAATCCCCCGTCTTTGAGGATCATATTGAACTTGACCAATTATACAATTTTGAAAGTCCTATTGACAAATTGGCAAGTTCTCAATTTTTTGATATTGAACTCAATGAGATATGTGACCTAGATTCTCAAATCTGTGATCCAGTTCAACTTTCTGAATCAATATTGACTCCTGTTGTGTTACCAAACTTGAGTAATATTTTAGAGTCAGTTTTGATTCCTCCACCTATCATTCCTGAACTGGAATCACCCATATTAGGTCACATCCCATTGTTAGAAAATACATGTGGACTTGAGTTTCAACTTCTTGACTTGGACCCACTTCTTGAACCAATTTCGACTCCTGAACCTTTACTTGACTTAAGTCACCATCCTGAGTCGGTATTAGTTCCTTTTCTTCCTGAGTCCAAGTCAACCGTTCTATCATTTCATACTCCATTCTGGGACGAGGTGGTTGACAAATTTGACTCTGAAATTCGTTATGGAATTTGGAAATTAGATGGGGTCACATACTTAATAAAAATCCTTTATGGACACATCTTTTTAGTGGGTTATATTAGAGTAATTTCTGGTGGTTCCTCCGAGACCCAAGAAAAGTTGATTGGGCCGCGTTTCGTGGACCAATCAGACCACCACCGGAACCACCACCTTAAGGTAACCATTTTCCTTCCCTTTCTTCTTTTTCATGCATCTATGCATTAATTCATACATTGAGGACAATCCATGAGATAGGTGTGGGGGAGGGTCTAACATAACTTTTCTTTTTCTTTAAAATAAAAAAAATTAACATTTTTCTTTATTATTAAAAACTTTTTGAAAATAGAAATAATATTTTGACATATTTTTTGTAAGAAATTAAGTTAATTTTAAGGAATAGGAAAATCTAAATTCGGATTTCTTATACTTGGTCAAAATATGATTATTTGTTTGATTGTTAGGGTTAGGAAGAAAATTTGTCAAAGTAATTTAGTCTTGATCTTTACCTTGATGAAATATGCACACTTCATACACTTACACACTTAGGGTTCAAAAACAAAGATTCTTATGCCTTATAAAAAAAATATATATATATATAAAATAAACAAATCTAATTATTGATTAGCTAGGTGCTTTGGCCTAAGCAAGCCTTAGTATTTATGCGAAAGATAATTAGATAAGTTTGAAAAAAAAAAGAAAAAAAAGAGATAAACAAATCTAATTATTGATTAGCTAGGTGCTTTGGCCTAAGCAAGCCTTAGTATTTATGCGAAAGATGATTAGATAAGTTTAAGAAAAATATATATATATAAAATTCACTGATTAAGCTGGGTATTTGTTCCTAATAAAGCATAAGTATTCACGCCTAAAAGTGGTTCATATAATAAAATCCTTAGTTTTGTGGCCTTGTTTGCTCGAGTCCTTAAGTCCTAGGGGTGTCTTCTCACCTGGTGCCCTAAGACCGTCTGGTTTGGGAGTCATCGATTAAAGGCTCATTACATGGGCAGATTAGAAAGCCTAAACTAAGGAATAATACTACCAAAAAATATATATATATATATAAATAAGGCATAAGAGTTAGAGTTAATGAACCCTTAGTCAAAATTTTCACAGTCACAAGTGCATATGACTTAGGGTAAAGTAATAGACTAGATGAGAAGTACAATTTGACTCCTTACTTTAATTGATAACAAATTTTTGAATAGAGACTAAGTTTAGGAATGAAAAATTCAGTCTTCCTATAACTTATAGATTGCTTAGATCTTACAATTATATTTCAAATATTTTTCTCTTTCAAAATGCCTTTCGAAAATACTAACTCTTTATTTCTCTTTCTTTATGGATTTTTGTGGGTGTAATCCGCTGAAAACCCTCACGAGACAACACTCGTCCTCTAGGGGAAACCTAGAGATTTAACGGCTTGTTGCACATGCTCAGTGCAATCGCGTGACCTGCGAAAGTGGTCTAATAATCTCTAGTATAGTTTAGTTGTTTTGCTCGAGGACGAGCAAAAGATAGGTATGGGGGTGTGATTAATCACTAATGTTGCATATTTAGTGTCACATTTTCATACTTATTATAGAATAAAAGCCTGCATAGTCCTAATTAATTGTTTGATTTATTTGCAGGCCCAATCTTAAAGGAGATGAAGAGAAATGAGCCCAAAAGCCCACCAAAATTCTGAGTTAAATCAGAATAAATTCGCACTCAAGAAATCAGGGCAAAATCAAGAGGTTGAAAACTGGTTGAGAAGAATCCTCTCAGAATCGATCGGTTAAAGCCAAGAATCCAAGGCCATTTCGTCAGAATCCGGGACTCAAACGACGAAACCAACTCCAGATAAAGTCAGAGGGCGAAACCAAGCTGACCCGCCAACAGGGTGTGGCCACCTGGCCACACCCTGGCCGCGAAAACGCGGCAAAAGCCGCATTTCTGCGGCAATCTTGGGGAGTTAGGGGGAGCGTTTGCTCCCCCGACCTCCCCGGGATCCTGGTTGTTGGGTTTTTGCCTATAAAAGGCCTGTACTTGCGCTGAAAATGGGACAACCATGCAGATTAGGATTTTAGACTAGTTTTTCCATTTCTTAGTTTAGGTCTTTGTTTTTCTTTTTCATGTAATTGTAATTTTGATTTATGTAAATAAAAGGAGATCAGACTTTCATCGAAGAACAAGAATGAAGCTAGAGTTGGAGTGACACCGGTGTAAGATGAATTTCTTTTCTTTGATTGTTATGAGATCGAATCGATTTTTTCTCTTTGTATGTAGTTTCTTTTAGTCTTCTTCTTCTTTTCTACTTTACTTTTCTTTTTGGTACAACTGTCTTCCAAGTGAGTCTAAAGCATCGAAAGAGCCTTACCTTTGCGAGTGCCACCGATAGCTCATGACGATGGAATTGTGAGTCTCTCTGTATCATTTCATGCTTGCGTATCTTGATGATGTAATGTGGAAGAGACCGAAAATCTACTCTTATGGGCTATGCGCTGAATGCCTCCAATTCAAGGTAACATCGTAGCTAAGAACTCAAGGTAAGCTTTTGGTGAAAAGAAGGTAAGTTTTTATTTCTTTTCTTCATTTCTGTAAATTAAATCACTTTCACCATCTCTTCCAAATCATTTCTTTCTCCACTTCATTTGTACATAGTCGCTTTTCATCGTTTTCTAAATTTCCACCTTCTTCATCTCTCACTTTCTTCTTAACTTTAACATAACTTTCTTTTTCTTTTTTGTTAACTTAAAAACAGAGAAGAACTATCGTTTTGTTTTCTTAACGATTTCAATAAAGAACCGTAAAGCTTCCATCGCAAACCCTCCTTGTGGATCACGACCCGCATAGCCACTTGCTATAGCGGAAGAATTGAGCACTTGCACATCTCCTTTCTTAAGTTATATAATCTCGTATTTTGTGTGCAGGTTTAGCCTCGATCAATCAGCATCTTGAGCATATCACCATTTGAATTTGCTAGAGATATGCCCCGTTCGAGTATACAATCTTTACCATGAAGGGTCCTTCCTATTAGGTTGGAATTTGCCCTTGATTTTATGTGTCATGACCATAGGTCGCTAACCAAATCTCCTTTTTAATTAGCATCTTATTATTATTACTCGCCCGACGTATATATCTAGGTATGTATCCTTGTGTACATCTCAACACACATTCATCCATATATGAGTAAGTCAAGATTGGATATTGAAAACTGATGATGAAACCAGCGAATTATGTTTACAATGGGTCCCGTGCATACCCGAGACCATGACCCATGATGTTTCGTCGCTGGTGCACGAAACCTGCCGCGAGACATAGGAAGGAGTAGGGTCTTATTGTTTGCCCATTCAGGAAGGAGAAATCGGGGTGCCAGCACACCCCGTGGAACACATGGCGGTCCACAGGTAAAACCAAAGTTTTTAGTTGCACAACATACCTAATACATTGTAAACAAAATAGTGAATCGAGTGTATTAGTTTCCCCTTACCCGGTATAAGTTATCCTTTTTATGGTTTATTAGGTAATTATCAGATTACATGAATGAGCAAGAGTATGTCAGGAGTATCAGGACTACATGACTACTGGAATACAGGAGTATATCAGGATATTAGGTATTACATTCCCATAATGTGATAATCATAAGTCAAGTGTTAAGCATGGCAGGTGTCAGGTGATAACATGTCGGATAATAGCATATGTGTCAAGTGATAACAGGCAAGTGTTGGCATATCTAGTGAAAGCATATCAAGAGATAACACAACAGATATTAACCATTGAATAATACGAAAACGGTACTGATATAGGAGATCGGTATGAATACCGAAAACTAATTCAGTTTTTGGTAAACAGTATAAGTAATGATTTCAAACTCTACACAACCATCAATAAAAGAATTAATTAAACTATCAAGTAGGCAAGCGAGTAGGTAAGCAAGCATACATCCAAGAAAAGCTAAGCAGAACTGTAGAGAAGCTAATGTACAACACTAGATGTCATTACCCTCGGCGTGGTTTTCAATCGCAGCACAGTTAAACGCACATGGCGAAGCGAGCGTATGAATGCTATGCTACCATATGTCGCAAAGCCACACTCACGAAATAACTACGCTAGAATGGAGTTAGCGGTAAAGTGCTGACGCTAGGTCCGCCCACCAGGCGTAGCGTAAAGAAAGTTCAAAGGACTTTAATGAACCTCAGAGAGGTTAAGCCCAGAGGCTATAGTATAGAACCACAGAGCGGTTAAGCCCAGGAGCTAAGCAAGTAGGAGTATAGTTAGACCGTGCTTGATGAGACTACACAATTAAGCTTGGCACGCAGACACTCGGTATAGCTAGTAAAACCCAGAGGGTGAGCAAAGTGGGAGCATAGCTAAGCCATGCCTGATGAGAGTATGCAATTAAGCTCGGCTCGCAAACACACAACTTAGCTAGGCTCTCGAAGAAGCTAGAAAACACAGGGGGTTTAAGCCCGAAAGTTGATGTAGAACCGCGACCTATTAGCACGAAGGGTCATCTACAACCAAAGGTCGTCCACGCATGGTAATAGAGCATATATCACAGCAATATACATGTACATGAATTTAAGCTACACTATTAAAAATATTCATCACACCGATACAAATACAACACACCAGTACAACACACGTGTCCACGATACAATTACAATTCCACCAATACACCAATACAATTACTCATCTCACATAATACAAATCACCCGTCGAAGCTAGGAAACACAATAAATGAGGTGAGAACACTCACCTAAATCTTCAAAAAATGCCGCAAAATCTGAAATCCCAAGAACACGTGCACATGCCACCAATATATTAAAATAGATATTTATTTTTAGAGAGAGAATTAAGGAGAGAGTATAGAGAAGGTCAGGTCCCGGTTTAAACTAGGGTTGACTCTGAGTCTGAAAATTTCGATCCGATACCGAACAATAATATAAGTAATCATAAAATAAAACAAATATGGGGAGATAAATAGGAAAATATGATCAAAAAATTAGAACACGTCTCTACGTACATATTCTGGGAACTGAGTGTTACATTCTACCTACCTCACAAAAATTTCGTCCTCCGAATTTCGATAAGGGGAAGATGAACACATAAAAGATATGGACATGGATTATACCAATTAAGATATGAAAATTAAGGGTATTGCTCACAAATTGACTGACTAATAACTCTGGACCTAGACGTCTTCTGTAGTCTTGTTGTATAAAACTCGGGACGGTGCCATATTAATACATGTCTGATAACTGTTAATTAGAGAATTCTCTCTAATGAAGATAAATAAGAATATGAATAGTCCAATTGGACTGCCTTGTCTATCTGAGAGCGATAAGATAAGCTGAATATAAGAAGAGTTCCTAGACTTCTCTGAAAACTTTAACAGAACTGCGATCTGAATCCTGTGTCTTTGTCCGACGCAATAATAAATGGAATACCATATAGCCTAACTATCTCTCTCATATAATTATCTGTTAGAACTTCTGTAGACTGACCAAACCTGAGTAATATGAAATGAGCTGATTTCGAAGCTGGCTACACTTTCACTATCTGAATTTCTGCCGGGTGGAAAACTGTTCTTGACGAAGAGTTTGCAATAAGATTACTAGATGTTCGGCCTGTTCTCTGTCACTCTGGATGTAGACCAAAATATCATAAATAAAGACAATTAGATAAAATTGATCGTAATTAAATAGATCAAAAAAATTGGAAATTACGAGTTATAGATGTTGGGCGTCGATTACTCTGAAATGCATAACTAAGAATTTATAATAATTGTCCTCTAGATGATAAACCGACAGTGAATTAAATATTCAAAGAATACTGAAGCCCTGCAAGGTTGGCTAACTAGACCGTCAATAAAGATTATGATAAATTTGTTCAGATATAGCGAAAAACCCAGTTTGTTAAAACCCTAAAAATAATTTCGGTGGGAGAAATTCGGGGAAAGAGGCTAAAGTGCTAAAAACTGGTGGAACTTGCCATGAGTGAAGCCTGGCCCTAGTGGGGCCATTGTGTAACACAACATTCGGAGCTAAGTTCTAGGGTATGGCGGAGCTAACGCTCTGCGAGGATCGCACTTAGCAAAGCTCACACGACGAAGCAAGCGTGCAACATAGCGCTAAATGCTAGGCATCAGGATGTAGCGAAGCCCACACCTGGGGTCTGTTTGGTTGTCGTAACTGGCCGTAATTCGTAATTGTAATTGGTAAAGTCTTTTACAATTGTAAATGAGTTACATGTATGTAAATTTTACGGTGTTTGATTGGTAATATAAAATTGTAAAGTGGGAAAGTGTATTGTACTTTACGGTGTTTGGTTGTCATAATGTATAAGTCGTAAGTGAAAAAGTTGACCACAAAATTAACTATTTGGTGATTTTAAAAGTTTTAATACTGCAAATAAATATTAAAAAAGTTAAATATTAAAAATTTTAATATTAAAATAAAAAAATAATACAAATTTGTATGACCACAAAATTAACTGTAATTGGGCTGTAAGTGAGTGGTAACTAAGTTGCAAGTGAGTGTTAGTTGAGTTAAGTAAGTCTTTTACGAATTACGGTCTAAACAAATACCGTAGTTGTAACTGGGTAGTAAGTCATTTACGAATTACGGAGTTTTACGCAAAACAAACGGCCCCCTGGTTGAGCTCCCGCGTAGCAAGAACATGACCCTCACTTGGCGAGGCCAGTGGAGTTCGCGATTCATCAAATTTATAAAGACTTCTAGGCGTTGTGGCTTCAAAGGACATGATCAAGAATTCATAATAACTGAAGTGAGTCCAGAATGCTGTCTTCTGAATGTCAACCTTACGACAAATCACTTCTGAAAATACCTAAGCTCCATGAAGTGGATAGAAGAAATTATGATCGTTCCTGGAATAATATAAATAAAAAATACCCTAGCTTCATCTGACAAAAGTCCTGACCTCGAAAATTCATTTCATACCAATGCCTCTCGCGTAATGGCACAATTTGTCTGATTATACAAGTGATGATTACCCTACTTTCTGTACTGATCCGCACTTTTTGTGCTAAGCCCCATAGAATGCCCATATATATAGGAATAGAATGTGAAGCGAAGAACTATCCAATTACGATGAACTGAAATCAAAAAATGCGAGAATAAGGTGAGAGTGAACCACACCTTTCCTGCTGCTACCTCTCCGATCTACCCATATCGTAAGTCAGTTTAAAGATGACAGAAATTGGGATAGAAAAAAGATGAAAGGGATTCAGGAATCAAGGGAAGGATGATCAAGAAAAAATAGAAAACTCTGCACTTGTAGTTGGATTGTATAATCAGGACTCATGAATTCCAGTAGCAATTTTTTTATCATTAATTTGCTGACTGGTTGTACTATGGATATGAGAGCCTAGGCTCTGATGCTATCCTTTAATGCCCTAATCTCGCGGATACGGAGATGTTACTGCGACGTATATACACAGGTCAGAAATATCTCACATATATATGCTAAGCATCAGTATAGGCAAGAATCAGAGTATGAAGTATGTAGTGCATTATACATTCCAGCATATGAGTACATTACAAAGTTATCACACAATGTGACACAATATTACAAGAATATTACATCACCGATAGGTGCAAAAGTGAGAATATGAAGAGATAAATAAGTATGAACAGTATAAATAGTGCTCACGAGTTACAAAAGGAAAACTTGAGTGCCGAGCAGGGGGTCTGGGAGGAATAGACCTCGGACGGTTTACTGCTGATCTACTATGCCTTTGCTGCGCAACTCTGATCAATAGGAAGTCCACCATGATTCAAACTCCGAGATCTGGACATGCAGGTCCACGGGAGTCAGAAGCCCAACGAGCGATAAAATGAGTGCCAAGGGGTGTATAGGGACAAGCACAGGTGTATCGATAAATCCGAGTCAAAAAACATGTAAAGAAACTCGTGTCGTGACACAGACACACATGAACTAGAAATGAGACATCAAGTAAAGTAAATATGGCAAAACCAGTTATACAAGCCCAAATTACTGATCCGTGAGATTAGTACATCGAAGGAATAATTTAAAGAAGGAAACCCTCATATATATACCCTATACCTCACGTCACCGTATCCTGAGTCCGTATAACCCGAGTTGTCTCCTAAACTAAGAAAATAATATAAAATTGATAATACCGAATATAAGCAAAATCAGTCGTACAAGCTCAGTTTACGGCTTCATAATACTGGTATGTCAAAGGAATAATCCAAACAAGAAACTCTCATCTATACCTTATGCCCCATGTTACCGTAATCCGAGTGTATACGACCCATATCGCAAAACAACACAACAAATTATTAATTAGCACTTATTATTATTACTCGTCTGACCTATATAACTAGGTATGTGTCCTGGTGTGCATCTCAACACACATACATCCATATATGAGTAGGTTGAGATTGTTTATTGGAAACTGATGATGAAACTAATGAATTATATTTACAATGGGTCCCCTACATACACAGGATCACGGCACAGGATGTTCCATTGCTGGGGCACGGAACCTACCGCGAGGAACATAAAATAGTAGGGTCTTATTGCTTGCCCATTTAGGAAGGAGAAATCGGGGTGCCAGCACACCCCGTGGAACACCTGGAGGCCCACATGTAGAACCAAAGTTTTAGTTGCACAACATACCTAATACCATTGAAAACAAAATAGCGATCGAGTACATTAGTTTCCCCTTACCCGATATAAGTTGTTCTTTTTATTGTTTATTAAGTAATTATCATATTATAGGAATGAGCAGGAGCATGTCAGGAGTATCAGAAGTACATGAGTACTAAAATACTAGAGTATATCAGGATATCGGGTATTAAATTCCCGTAATGTGATAATCATGAGTCAGGTGTTAACCATAGCAGGTGTTAGGTGACAACATGTCAGGTAATAACATACAGGTGTCAAGTGATAACAGGCAAGTGTTGGCATATCAAGTGAAAGCACGTCAAGCGATAACACAGTAGAAATTAACCGTCGAATAACGCGATATAGGAAATTGTACCGATACAGAATATCGGTATGAATATTGAAAAATAATACTTTTTTTAGTAAACAGTATAAGTAAAGTTTTCAAATTCTACACAATCATCAATAAAAGAATTAATTAAACTATCAAGTAGGCAAGTGATTGCACACGTGCATTACATATTTAGTATCACATTTCCTCATTTGTTTTGTAATAAAACTCTACTATTTAATTCATTTTAATATCTAATGGTGTGAGGGTAATTAATGAAGAAAAAAGAGAAATGGACCGGTTTATCCAATTAAATCCAGGGATTTAAAGATAAGATTTTTAGCTCAAGCAAATTGACGAAGATTTACTCAAATCCAGAGGTTTAGAATCAATTCTCTATGAAGATAGAGTATACCAATAAAGATAATCCCAGATCTAATTCAGTTAAAATTGAATTTTTAAAGATACCTATGGTTAGCTGAAGAATCAATAGGATATCACCAAATTCAAAGCTTAAAACAGAAAAATCATTGGATAAAAGGAGATATCGGAGCATCCAAGCCATGTGAGCCTTTGGACCTTGCCAGGTACCTTTGGACCTGGCCAGCTTTCTAGATTTAGGTTGCGAAAATGCGACCAAAGTCGCGTTTTTACCTAGGTAGTTGAATCTGGGAGGAGCATTCTCCCTATCTTCGTACGCTTATTCCCCCTTCATTTCTCCTATAAATACCTGCAATTTCAGAGGCAGAAGGTACCACCCAGCAAAGAATAAATATTATGCTTAGGTTTGTAGTTTAACTTAGATTTTTATTTCTATTTATATAATTTTTCATTTTTCTTTATGTAACTGAGGTCAGAGAAAAGTTTCATAAGAGAAAGAGAAGAAGGTTGTATTGAGAGTGACACCAATGTAAGTTTTCTCCCTTCTTTTATTGTTACTCTACTTCAATCAAAGTTACATTCTTATTTTATTTTCTTCTTTTAATTTTGCTTTCTTTGTGTTCGATTATCAATCCAAGTGAATCTAGTAGCATCTAAATTGCCTTGCCTTTCCTCGTGCCACCGATAGCTCATGATGATGGATTCCTCCTCTTAAGTGTCCATATCATTTCATGCTTGTTTGTCTTAATGATGAAATATAGACGGGGACTAAGTTCAATCATATGGGTTATGCGCTGAGTGCCTCTGAAGTAAGGTAAGCCTTCGCCAACGATCCAAGGTAAGTAATCAGCCAAAGAGGTAATCAAGTATTCTTTAGTTCTTTCTTTTTTATTTCTTAGTTTAGAGTCACACTTTCCTTACTCTTTTCATTTCATGCTTTTAACTTAGTTTTTCTTCTCTTCGATCTCTTTTCACTTTCTTTGTAACCTAAGTCATATTTATTTTCTTTTCTTTAAAAACTAAGGAGAAAGACTTTTAACCGGTTTTAAGTAACTAAAAAGAAAGACTACTCAAACACTTCCTTCACAATCCCTCCTTGTAGATCACGACCCACATAACCACTTGCTATAGCGGTAGCATTAAGCAGCCTAGCTTATTTCATTCTATATTTTTAAATTTCTATTTTCTGTGCGTGTTCAGCCTTGATAAAAATTTTGGCATCGTTACTGGGGAGGGACTGTAAGTTTCTTTTTAAGCTTTCTAACAGTTTAACTTTCTTCTCTATTTTTGTGTGCAGTGGCTGATTTCAAGGAAACAAAAGTTGCGGACACATATAAGTGGTTCTGGGACTCTGATCTAGAAAGCAGACCCAGAAGCCCTCAATCTTGTCACGCAAACGCTGCAAAAGCCTCATTTCCATGGCAAGTTGAGTTGACTACTCCCCCTTTGATTGGTCATCAAAAGTGCATATTTTTTAGTCACATTTTCATGTTTATTTATTATAAAATACTGCCATTTAATCATTTTATTATTTAGTAATGTGCATGTCTCTATAATTAAAAAGAGAAAAGAAAAGAAGCCCACAAGTTAAAGAGAAGCCAAAACCTAATCAAGCCCAAGTTAAATCAGAAATTATTCTATTCTAATTCAGAGATAAAGGAGAAAATTAATTTAAATTAAGTTGCTTGATCCCTAAGTCAAAGATAAAGGAGAGAATTCAAGTTTAAAATTCAGATTTATAGATAACTTGTTTTTTAAGTTATCTAAGAAATAAGGTTATTTTAAATTCCAGAATACCAACGAAGATTCTAAGGATAAATCTCCAGATGGATGGACGAGATGAAGTCACGCGCCAAAATGCGTGCCCTGACCCTTCAAAAGTGTCGCATTTTCCCCTAAATTGTCGCGAAAATGCCGCAATGCTGAGGGTTGGTCGTGTCAGTTTGGGTGGTGGTATTCTACATGGACTCTACAACTGAAATCCCCTATAAATACCTCTGAAGAGCAACGGAGGGGAGGCATCTCAGAGAATCAAGTTTAGAATTTTCTTTAGATCATCTTTTCTTTCCGAATTTCCATTATATTTTCTAGTTTTTCTACTTTCAAGAAGATTTATAAAGAAGAGAAGGCTTTTGTACTAGATTGGTGACAAATTCAATAAAGGTTCTTATTTTCTTTCATATATCTTTTTGCTATTTTATTTGTGATCTTCAATTCTTCTTTAATTTCTTTTTTGCAACTTTTAAATATCATACTTAATTCCATTATGAATATGAGTAACTAATTCTCTCGTAGCTTACTAATCTCCTCACCAACTAAAACCTAGTTCTATAAGATAAATTGATTGAACTCTATGCCTATTGAAACTCTAGAATCAGTCAATAATTCTTGAAGATTAGTGATGAATTAATTAAACTATCTTTAGGGTATGCTATTTAATAATTATTCTTAGTTTATACTAGGATACTTTGATAGCTTAATGTTAAATCTAAAACAACTTTTCTTATGCTATACTTTTCTTATGATATTTAAAACAACTTTTCTTATGCTATACTTTGAAACTTTGATAAACTAATGTTTAATTATATTTAGTGTACTTTAATTAGGGTTTACTTTCTATCTTACTTTTCTTTCTTGAGTTCGAAGCAACACTCTAGGGTTAATCTTTATAGGTTCAATATTATATTTATTCTTAATAGACAAGTGCTTGGTTGTGTTAGATGATTAGTGAGTTATGATCTCTCTTTCTATTTAAATCAACTCTTTTATAACCATCATCTTTTCTTTGCAAGTTTTACACAAAGAGAACGTATTGAAAAAGCTTGCGTCGCATCTCTCTCTGCGGATTGACCCGTTTACCTCTTGCTACAACAGATTAATTGCGAGAAAACAGATAAATCTCTTAACCTTAACTTTTACTTTTTACTCTCTTTTTCTCTGTCAATCAAAATTTTAACGCCCTTGTCGGGGAGGGAACGGTACAGTTCTCTTTGTTTACTAAACTCTAATTTTTCTATTTTTTTGTGTAGGTTTGGAGAACGGGAATTAAATTGCACTAAAAGACATATAAGTGGCTGTGGGATCTGCATTTTTAGCATAGCCTCTAAACCTCAACAAGGCCGCATAAACTAGGCAAAAGCAGCATAAACGCGGCCTGTTGAGTTGACTACTGACCTATTTTTGTGCAGGGCTGCTTGAAATTGCTTAAATTTCTACTGCAGTTGATAGTTTTTGTGTTTGATAACCATGCATATTTTTAATAAATTAACAGTAACCTATTAGTTGATTAACTTAACAAACTATTTGGACTCTTACATCATAGGCACGTGTCTATTTAAATTCTTTAATTTTTGTTGAAGAATGCTGGAGACCAGGTACGGTCACATTGCATATAGACTAGGAGGCATCCTTGGCTGATTTACTACTTTTAAGTGAATTCTTTGCTACTGTGCTTGTACAAGTGCACTTGTTTGGTCAGAAAAACATGGTCGAAGTAAAGTTTTTTTGAGGCGCTGAACAGTTACAACGGAACAATCCCAATTACAAAAGAGGGGAGAAGATATGATTCTCCCCTTTGTTTAGGGCTGGGTTCTTTGCGTCGCGATTGAGAGTGATTCTTATTCTCCATTGACCGGCCGACTGTCCAGCTTCTCCTCAGGATGCTCTTGAAAATCAATCAGGAGGGAGCTCTGTTTTTAACACACTAAGTATTTTGAGTCCCCTGATTACTCTTTTTCTCTTTCTCTCTAAAAAGCAAGAGCCTTTAACTTGAGAATTCTCAGTTCTTAATCTCAGGAAAGCCTCCGCCTTTTTTTAAAAGCCCCCTCTCATAACTCCTCAGGCTATTTATAGGGAGTCATAGGGGTATTATTGATCCATAAAATCCTTCCATGGTGGGATTAACTCTCACACATTACGTAGGAAGTTAATTGACCAAATAATAGGGGTCAGTTACAACAGAAACGCGGGTCTCGCTCTGGAAGCGGATTTCCCATTGCTTGTTATAGATGCGAGTATCTCAGTTCAGAACGCGAAGTTGTTCAGACCCACGTTTGAAGTTAGACGCAAGATTTCTCAGACCCACGTCTGATGTGGAGCGCTGAGTTGCTCAGACTTGCGCTTGAAATGGAACGTGGGGTTGCTCAAACCCTGCGTTAGACGCGAGTTACTCAGACTCGCGTTGGATGGGACACAGAGTTACTTGGACTCACATTGAACACGGGTTTACTCAGGCCCGCGTCTGAAGTCTCCGTGCTTTTGTAGACGTGAGGTTCGCGTTTTAGTTTAAAACGTGACCTTCACGTTGAAGTGAGGTTCACGTCTGATTACTTATTTTTGGTGATTTTTGACAACCTACAAAACCCCTCCAAAGTTTTCAAACTCTGCAGTTGACTGGGACAGATTTCGAAATACTTTGGACTTCAGTTGATTTTGGGCTCTCATGATTGTACTGACACCCTTTTGAGATGCTTTGAACTTGATCATGCCTGAATTGTGGTCTTCATGAATGTACTATTGAACTGCTTGAAGTCTCGAGGAAAGATCATCACAAGTGTCTTAAAAACTCAGTCTAACACTTGTTATGACCTCTGGTTTGCTCGTTGGTGCACTATTGAACCGGTGGAGTTATCGCTTACTTCTGCCAGTGTACTGATCGGGGCAGAACCAGCACTTGAAAATGTGTGTTTTATGAAATTAATGAAATTATACATGTGCTAATTTTCCCTCGATACTTCCGTTATAGCATTGGCTCAACGGGTCAAATTCACAGGGACGGGAGGCGATAGAAGCATTAACAGTTTATGTTCACGTCAGTTGTTAACAATTCTTCTTTGTTAAAAAATGAGGAAAGAAAAAGAAAAGAAAGAAATCCAGAAGTGATAGGTTAAGAAGGTGATGAATAGATGAAGTAGAAATAAATGAGAAGTGATTTTGAAAAACAAAAAGAAGATGAAACAAAAATAAACTAAGAAGTTTATGAAAACAATGATGAAAGGATAAAGGTGCTTTGGAATTGATTTTTAAAATAAGATAAAGAAAACTCATGGCTACTAACTACTGATTGCTCCACTAACCATGCTAGCCTCTTAGTGATAGTTGCCTCACATGGATCCTTGGCCATCACTGGTCCTTGGCTTCAAGAGACGATAAAAAGCATGACACATAAAATTATTTTTCTACATTCAAACAAAACATCCATACCACACAACAAGTTGTAAGATACTATTAAATCATCAAAATTGGTTAGAGATGAGCATGAAATAAAGAAGACATTGCAAGTTAGCAAGTTAGTAGGTTAGATGTTAGAAATGTTAGAATGTTAGAATCCATCATCATTAGCTATCAATGGCTCTTGCAAGAGCAAGGCCTTGTAGAGGCTATTTGATTCATGTGGATCATCAAGCAAGTGGTTAGATGGTTAGTGGTTAGTAGTTAGATTGCCATGAGAAGAAAAATTAGCTAAGCATCATGTAGAAGATGGAGAAGATTATAATAGAGAAGAAAAGAGACATTTTTACATAGATTGTCACCATCTATTACATCAATCTCTCTCTTTATCTCTCTGAATCTCTCAACCCTAATACATGATCTAAAAATAAAATGAAAATATAAAAGAAAAGAAAAGAAAAGAAGAACACCTATACTAAAAGAGAGAAAACCTAGCCTATTTCTCAATCTGCTTGAGTTTCTAGTCTCTGCAGGGCTATTTATAGGCATAAGGACCTTCTAGAAGACGAGACGAGGCCACGCGTCAAAAATCGATGCGTGGTCGCTAACTTTGAAGCGGAAACGCGACAATTATCACGTTTTCGCGGCAAAACCAGGGACTTAGGTCCCTGGTTTTGGCGAACGACTTCGCCTCGCTTCGGGGACCTTCTAGATATGCTCAGATTTGGTTATTCGAGTCCAAATTTTCGTCAGACACCCGCCAATGTCTAAATTAAAATGTATCTTCTAGAAACTCTCTAGCTTGGCCTCCAAGAAATCCGGATTTAATTATCCGAAAATGGGTTTAATTAAGCTATTATTACTCCTTTCCCCCTAAACTCTTGATTATCTACAAAGTAGACCAAAACACAGTAAGAAGTGATATTTTATTCATAAATTGGTAGGAAAATGCAATATAATAATGCAGAATTATAGACTAATCACACCCCATACTTATCTTTTACTCGTTCTGAGCAAAATAGAAAAAGAAAAACTATACTATAAATTTTATTATACCACTTTCGCAGGTGACGCGATTGCACTGAGTGCGTGCAATAAGCCGTTAAACCTCTAGGTTACCCCTTGAGGAGGAGTTTTGTCTCTTGAGGGTTTTCAGCAGATTGCACCCACAAAATCCATAAAGAAAGAAAATAAATGTCAGTTTTTTTGAAAACGCATTTTGAAAGAGAGACAAGATTTTGAAATATTTTTGCAAAAATATAAGTGATCTAAGATCATAAGTCCACCAAAAATTATTCTTTCTTAAACTTAGTCTATATGCAACATCTTGTCATCAATTAAGATAAGAATTGAAAACTGGATTGAATATTTATCCTTCATAAAACATAGATAATATGCACTTTATGATAGTGAAGATTTCTGGGATTTCAACTCTAACCATCAAGCCATTTATTTATTTATTTTTTAGTTTTTATTTTTTTCCTTCTTCCCTTAGTTTTCTTAGGCTTTCTAGTTTACTCGGGTAGTGAGCCTTTGACCGATGACTCCCAAACCAGATGATCTTAGGGCATCAGATGAGAAAACATCTCTTGAGTTTAAGGACTCGAGTAAATAATGCCACAAAACTAAGGGGGATTATTTGTTTCTTATGACCACCGTTAGGCGTGAATAATCATGCTTCTTGAGGCATAGTTATCCAGCTTAATAAGTAATTTTTTTCTTCTTGTATACCATATATATATTTTTTTATTTATGGAATTTTAGGTCTTTGTTTCCATCCCAATAATGTGTAAGTGTAAAGTGCATACTCTCTAAGGCAAAAAAATTTAAGATAAAATTATCTCTCCAATTTATCATACTTAGCCTATAATCTTAAACAAGATCCATTATTTCCACTAGGTTTAAGATGTCATAATTAAGGCTTCCTTAATTTCTAAGATTATCTTAATTTTCTTAAAAATAGATCAAAACTTTGTCTCTTGTTTCAACAAGCTTTTAAAGAAAGGGAAAATTCCTATAAAAAAGAGAAAAATTCTAAAATATCCTAAAAGAAGTGAAAAGAAAAAAATCTAAAAACTCTATGTTAGTAAACTCTCCCCCATACTTATCTCATGCATTGTCCTTAATGCATGGCGAATGTAGGTATGCATGAAACAAATAGAGAGGGAAGGATAAATCACCTCAAGGTGGTGATTCCGGTGGTGGTCTGATTGGTCCACGAGATGCAACCCAATCCATTTGCGTAGAGTTCGGAGGAACCTACCAATGACCTCTATAATACAATCCACTAAAATAATGTATATATGAATGATTTTTATTAAAAAAATTTACCCCATCTAATTTCTAAAATTTCAAACTAATTTCAGATATCCAGAGTTGTTCAGAATATCATGGAATAGAACTCATATGTCACACCATGAAGCTTTATAAAAGGGTAACTGAACACAGGTTAAGGCAGAATGTTATATTATCAGAGAACCAGTTTAGGTTCATGCCGGGGCGATCTACGACAGAGGCTATTCATTTGCTTCGTCAACTTATAGAGCGATTTCTAGAGAGGAAGAGAAATTTGCATATGGTTATTTATTGATTTAGAAAAGCTTATGATAAGGTGCCAAGAGAGGTATTATGGTGGACATTAATGAAAAAGGGAGTCCCCATCAAATATATTGACATAATCAAGGATATGTACAATAGAGTAGTGGCAAATGTCAGAACTTATGGAGGCATAACAAGTAATTTTTCTATCACAATTAGATTGCATCAAGGATCCACATTGAGTTCATTCTTATTTGCCATAGTGATGAATGAGCTTACTAGAGCTATTCAAATGAGATACCGTGGTGTATGCTATTTGCAGATGATATTGTCCTATTCGATGAGACGAGAGATGGGGTAAATGCCAAATTGGAGTTATGGAGTCAAACTCTAGAATCTCGAGGTTTCAAATTAAGTAAGGCCAAAACAGAGTATATTGAGTGTAAATTCAGTAAACATGAAATCTGAGATTATAGTATTGTGAGACTAGATGTATAAGAAATACCGACGAGCAGTCATTTTATGTACTTGGTTCTATTATCGAAAAGGATGGGGAGATTGATAGTGATGTCAACCATAAGATCCAAGCCAGCTGGTTGAAATGGAGGTGCGCAACAGGAGTTTTATGTGATCGTAACATTCCATTATGGCAGAAATTTTTTTATCGGACTGCTATTAGGCCAGCTTTGTTATATGGCACAGAATGTTGGGCTATAAAGAGATATCATGCCCAGAAGATGAGTGTAGCAGAGATGCGCATGCTTCGTTGGATGTGTGATAACACGCGAAGAGATAAGGTGAGAAATAAGGATATTCGTACTAAGTAGGTGTAGCCTCTATAGAAGAGAAGATGAGAGAAAACCGCCTATGATGGTTTGGTCATGTGCGACGTAGAGTTACAGATGCGTAAGTCTAGCGAGTAGAGCATATCAATTTAAGGCAAGTTAAAAGAGCACAGAGAAGACCGAAAAAAACATGGATGGAGGTAATACGACAAGATATAGAGGCTAAAGGTCTTAGTGAAGGCATATTGCTCGGTAGGAATGAGTGGAGAAAGCTGATCCATGTGCCTGATCCGACGTAATTCTCTTTTGGTTCATGTAGCCTACCCCAAATACTTGGGACAAATGGCTTAGTTGTTGTTCAAACTAATTTCATAGTCATTATTTTCAAGACCTTTGTCCCAAATGGAGTATCAAAAGATGGAATGATTGATCTGGAATCAGGAAGGGCATGAACTACAATCGATTCAGAAAATTGACTGGAGTCAAGTAAAGGTTCAGGAGTCAAAATTTATTCAGGAAGTGGGTCCAAATCAATAAGTTAAAATTCTAGTCCACATTCATTTCCCACAATGAAATGTGACTTTTTGGTGATTCAAGTTTAAGAATGACAGGTATGGGAATTAACACTGACTCTAAAATATTGCTCAAATCGGGTAGCAAAATAGGAGTCAATATTGATTCAGAAATTTGAACTGCATCACAAATTTAAGAATTTAGGTCACATTCCTCATTGAGTTCAATTTTATAAAAAGGAGAGTTGTCAATGGGACTTTCAAAAGTATGTAATTGGTCAAGTTCCATATGATGATCATACAAGATTGGTGATTCAATTTCATAATGAATAGGCACATGATCCAATACTGACTCGGTTAAGGGATTGACATTAGGGAAAGACGCTGGAGTCATTATTGAATTAGAAGTGAAATTGAATTACTAAGTTGAGGTTCAGGTTACATTCATGCTCAAGTTCAATCTTAGAAAATAGATAACTTGCCAACATATCAATGGGACTTTCAAAAGTCAGAGTTTGGCCAAGTTCAAACGGGTGTACTGAAATTGAATCTTGGTTTCCAAAACAACATGAGTCTTGGGTCAAACCAATAGAGTTAGAGATATTTGAATTGGTTAAAGGTTGATAAGAGTTTTCTCATTCCTATAATGCTAACCAATTAACTCAATTGTGTTTCTAACCTATTGATAGACTGGGCAGAAGATTTTTAAAACTCCTGCAAGATTTCTATACTCTTTTCTAGATATGATTTTTCTTTAAGTGGATGTTCTAGAAATGGAGTGTAGGAATCTTGGTTTTGAAAAATTTGTGAAGAGTGTGAGTCCAACATGTTTTGAGATTGGCGCTCGGACTCACGCAAGAGTTCCTCAGTCAATTCCAAGATGGATGTTTGATCATTTTGAAGAGGTGAAACTGTAACGCCCCGATTCCACGGATACGGGGACGTCACTGCAACGTATATACGTAAGTCCGAAGTACCTTCCCGTATATACGCTAAGCATCAGTACAAACAAGAATCAGAGTACGGAAGCATATGGTGCATTATACATTCCAACACATATATACACAATTTCAGAGTTATCACCAGAGGTGATGAATATTACAATAATATAACATCACAGATATGCGCAAATGCGAGAATACAAGAGATACACAATATATATGAACAGTATAAAAGGGGCTCACATACATGTATACAAGGAACTGTACAAGTGAAAAGTATAAAAGAGCACTCACGAGTTTGCTAAGGGAAAACTCGAGAGGCACAAAGGGGGTCTGGAAGGACGGAACTCTGAAAGGCCTGCTGGGGATCCACGCTACCACTGCGCTACTCCGATCACACGCTCCTAGCTCCATGACCTGGACGTGAGAATCCAGGGGAGTCAAATGATACTCCCCAGGCGAGTGTAGAAGCAAAACCAAGTGGTGAAGCAGGGTGAGCACAATAATGCATATATCAAGTAGAAATACTCAGGAGGCAGATAGGATAGAGCAGGTAAGAATAGATATGGCATGATAATCATAAAACAGGGAATCCGAATAAAACCAATCCGAACTACCATAATACTCATAAAACACGAAATCCGATATAAAGTCCGGGAAAAGCAAATACGGTAAGGCACAGCACAAATTCATAGCTATTTAAGATGTAGGCTTTGGTATGCGTCCCATTCCACATACCTCTACTTACAACTTAAAGAGCCGGTTATTATGACACTTTATTATTACTCGTCTTACCCATATATCTAGGTATGTGGCTCGGTGTACGGCCAACCCACATACATCCATATATAAGCAAGTCGAGGTTGTTATTGGAAACTAGCGGGGTATCAACGAACTATGTTTACAGTGGGTCCCGTACATACCCGGGACCACGGCCCAGGATTGTTCCGTTGCTTGGTGACGGAACCTGCCGCAAGGCTAACAGGAGGGACTTATGTATGCCCTATCAATCAGGAATAAGGGAGCCAGCTCTCCCCTCGGTCCCCTGGAGTACCACAGGTCAGACCGGATATAAAGTGCACAACCTAATGCCACTGTAAACACGAACACATATCGATATCCGCATGTTTCCCCCGACCCAATACAAGTTGGTCCATTTTAGGATTTATTAGTTTAATTATCACTTTTACGGGAAAAACAGGAAATAGACATGATCAGGAATAAGGAGTACATAAGCACTATATAGTCAGGTCACTGTATGTAAAGCAGGAAAACAGGTCACTGATCATGACACAGAATCATAAGTCAAGGTCCCCGTAAAGATGATAATCACAAGTCAAGTCATCATGCTGGGTGTCAAGTGATAGCATGACAGAGTGGTGATATTTAGTAAACAACCAAGTATAGCAAGATATTGGTAATAGTCTGGGTAAGTCAGGTCATAACCAGAGGGTCTAGCCAAATAGTAGTAGGTCAGGTGGTCAGGTGATGACACTCTAGATGTCAGGTGATATACATGTGTTAAAAGGAACATGCAACTAACAAGTCTGAAGTAGTAGTAGGGCAAGTGTAAACATAACAGTAATCCAAAGTCCAACGACCACGAAGGGTCGGCCACGCATGGTATAAGCAATAAAAGACATAGCACATGAAATAAAATACATGAAAGCTAAAGCGAGAACATGCGCAAAATCAATGAAATAAGAAGTAAGAGGGTAGCGAGTGAGAACACTCGCCTGAGTCACCAATATACCGAAATATCCGAAATCCACGGAAGCTCGGGATGCGCCACAAACCTGTGATATAAATATGTAGAGTGGAGATGAGAGAGAGAAAGAATGGAAGATGATGTGTGTCTAGAGACAAGTCAAGTAATACCTATAGGTGATGTAAGTCTAGAGGGTAAGGTTCATGTTCAAGAAAGGAATCAACTAAGATGGCTAGGCAAAGTTAGTCGACTAGGATGGAAGAGTAGTCGACTAATAGTGAGTTAGTCGACTAACAGTCTGGTATAGTCGACTAGAACTGGTTTCCAGAGAGTTGGGTTTGGTTTCAGGGAATAGTTAGTCGACTAGGTTAGGAGGGGTAGTCGACTAATAATGATCTTAAGTCGACTAACATACTTAAGTCGACTAAGTCTGTGATACAGAAGTTGGGGTTTCTGGTCCAGGAAGGATTAGTCGACTAGGTAAATTCAGGAGTCGACTAATAGGGATTTCTAGAGAGTTGATTAGTCGACTAATGTTTGGGGTAAGTCGACTAATACTGTGTTTCAGAAAAAGCTACGTTTCAGCTAAGGGTTTCTAGTCGACTAGGTTCCTAGGTTAAGTCGACTAATCAAGGTCGGGAAACAGCTTACAGAGCAGAATTTGGTGGTTGTTCTTGAGGGTTAAAATATGATTTTGAGAACATAAATGTACAAGATAGGGAGACACATGCATACAAGAAATTAATCAAGTCTTGGTGATGAAAATTACCTACCAAAAGAGATGGTTGATGATGGAAGTTGACGATGAAGAAAAGGTGGAGTCTTTGATGGAGTTGATGACCTTGGTGGTTGTTTCCATGGTGATGAAGGAAAAAGAAGATGAAGCTAGGTTGGAGAAGTGGTGGTGGTTGCCTTGGTGGAGATGAAGGAGATGGAGGTGGTGAAAGCTAGGGTTTGGCTTTTGGTAAAGAGAAATGAAAGAAAGGGATTGAAATGAAAAGGAAATGTATATATGGGATTTGGATTTTGTAAAGGGAGTTGCAATAAATGAAAGGGGAGGGCTTAATTGCAAAGTGGAGGTGAGGTGAGTGTCCTTCTCTTGGCCACTTGCCGGCCATGGGGGAGAGAGAGAATGAGTGGGATTTAAAAAAGGGATTAGGTGAAAGTGAGTGGGATTATGTGGAAAATTGGATTATTGGAAATAATAGGAAAAGGCTTTGTTAGTGGAGGAAGGAAAGAAAATAAAGGAAAAGGAAAAATGGAAAAGAAATTATAATGAGAAGATATTTTCTTGGGAAGAAGATGAAAATAATGGAAGTGGCGGATTCCCGGGACTCAGTTGCGGATGCGGAAACCTTTCGGGAAAAATACCGGAATCGTCCGAAATTCAAGTATCTCGGAACGACCCGAAATAATTACCAAAAATCAATAATAATATATAAAGACCAATAGTGAAATCCGTTTGAAGAAATACCTTATAGTTTTGAAACTAAAAATCCTGGAATCAATAATTTACCGACTCCGTTGGAATTTTCATAAAATCATAAAATCCTCAGAAAAAGAATGTAAGTAAGAAAAATGATTTTAAGAAATAAAGTCTAAAGAACCATCATGAAATTCCAAGCCGTTTGTAAAATAAAAATCCGGGAATCGGTCAGCGGTACTGGCCGACACCGTTTTGGAGAAATTCCTTTTAATCCAAGATAATTCCAGAAAATCATATAAAATCTAAAATATTGGAAAATAATCTTTGGAACTGAAACCGGTCAATCTAAACACCGGAAAGGCCAAATCGGGTAATATACTAGGATCGGGTCCTTCGGTTCAGACTAGGGCTGACTCCGTGTCCACGAATCCAAATCCAAAACAAAAACAATCATATAAGGAATTCATCATACAGAATAAATACAGGAAACAATCGAAAAAATACGACTGGAAACCTGAATACGCAACTAAGTACGTATTCCGGAAACGGGGTATTACAATCCACCCACCTTACAAAAAATTGCGTCCTCGCAATTTCGTTAAGGGGCAATTGAATACAAAGGGAACAAAGGCTGGAATTTATACCAATTAGATATGAAGCACTATAGGTAGGGCTCTCTAGTCAACTGAATAATAATCATACTCTGCATTTCCGCCGGCTGATGATGTCGTGGCTGTGTAATAAATCTTTAGAATAATGCTGAATAATACTGATGATGTCGTGGCTGTGAAATAAATGAATACCGATGATGTCGTGGCTGTGTAATAAAGAAAACCCCGAAAATCCTGAGCATAATAAAGTAGACCGATAATTAAGAATCCCGAATGCTGTCTTCTGAAAGATAGCCAGATCAAGATCGATCTGGAGAATACCAAGCTTCATAGAATTGGCCGAAGAGATCACATAATAGCTTCATTCTGAACCAGCCACTACCTCTCTAGTCTAGTCATATCTTAAAATAGTATAAGGCTTCATAAAACCAAAACAGGAAAGGATAGGAAGGATTTAGGAATCAAAGGAAAGATAGTCAAGGAGGGATTTGAAATCAAAGGAAAGATAGTCAAGAAATAGATAACTCTGCACTTGCAGTTGGAATGTATAACCAAGACTCATGTATTCCAGTTGCAAATCTCTTTACCATTGATTTGCCTTCTGGACGTACTGAGGAGGTTAGAGCCTAAGCTCTGATACCAACCTGTAACGCCCCGATTCCACGGATACGGGGACGTCACTGCAACGTATATACGTAAGTCCGAAGTACCTTCCCGTATATACGCTAAGCATCAGTACAAACAAGAATCAGAGTACGGAAGCATATGGTGCATTATACATTCCACACATATATAACCAATTTCAGAGTTATCACCAGAGGTGATGAAATTACAATAATATAACATCACAGATATGCGCAAATGCGAGAATACAAGAGATACACAATATATATGAACAGTAAAAAGGGGCTCACATACATGTATACAAGGAACTGTACAAGTGAAAAGTATAAAAGAGCACTCACGAGTTTGCTAAGGGAAAACTCGAGAGGCACAAAGGGGGTCTGGAAGGACGGAACTCTGAAAGGCCTGCTGGGGATCCACGCTACCACTGCGCTACTACTCCGACACACGCTCCTAGCTCCATGACCTGGACGTGAGAATCCAGGGGAGTCAAATGATACTCCCCAGGCGAGTGTAGAAGCAAAACCAAGTGGTGAAGCAGGGTGAGCACAATAATGCATATATCAAGTAGGAAATACTCAGGAGGCAGATAGGATAGAGCAGGTAAGAATAGATATGGCATGATAATCATAAACAGGGAATCCGAATAAAACCAATCCGAACTACCATAATACTCATAAAACACGAAATCCGATATAAAGTCCGGGAAAAGCAAATACGGTAAGGCACAGCACAAATTCATAGCTATTTAAGATGTAGGCTTTGGTATGCGTCCCATTCCACATACCTCTACTTACAACTTAAAGAGCCGGTTATTATGACACTTTATTATTACTCGTCTTACCCATATATCTAGGTATGTGGCTCGGTGTACGGCCAACTCACATACATCCATATATAAGCAAGTCGAGGTTGTTATTGGAACTAGCGGGGGTATCAACGAACTATGTTTACAGTGGGTCCCGTACATACCCGGGACCACGGCCCAGGATTGTTCCGTTGCTTGGTGACGGAACCTGCCGCAAGGCTAACAGGAGGGACTTATGTATGCCCTATCAATCAGGAATAAGGGAGCCAGCTCTCCCCTCGGTCCCCTGGAGTACCACAGGTCAGACCGGATATAAAGTGCACAACCTAATGCCACTGTAAACACGAACACATATCGATATCCGCATGTTTCCCGACCCAATACAAGTTGGTCCATTTTAGGATTTATTAGTTTAATTATCACTTTACGGGAAAACAGGAAATAGACATGATCAGGAATAAGGAGTACATAAGCACTATATAGTCAGGTCACTGTATGTAAAGCAGGAAAACAGGTCACTGATCTTGACACAGAATCATAAGTCAAGGTCCCCGTAAAGATGATAATCACAAGTCAAGTCATCATGCTGGGTGTCAAGTGATAGCATGACAGAGTGGTGATATTTAGTAACAACCAAGCATAGCAAGATATTGGTAATAGTCTGGGTAAGTCAGGTCATAACCAGAGGGTCTAGCCAAATAGTAGTAGGTCAGGTGGTCAGGTGATGACACTCTAGATGTCAGGTGATATACATGTGTTAAAGGAAACATGCAACTAACAAGTCTGAAGTAGTAGTAGGGCAAGTGTAAACATAACAGTAATCCAAAGTCCAACGACCACGAAGGGTCGGCCACGCATGGTATAAGCAATAAAAGACATAGCACATGAAATAAAATACATGAAAGCTAAAGCGAGAACATGCGCAAAATCAATGAAATAAGAAGTAAGAGGGTAGCGAGTGAGAACACGCCTGAGTCACCAATATACCGAAATATCCGAAATCCACGGAAGCTCGGGATGCGCCACAAAACCTGTGATATAAATATGTAGAGTGGAGATGAGAGAGAGAAAGAATGGAATGATGTGTGTCTAGAGACAAGTCAAGTAATACCTATAGGTGATGTAAGTCTAGAGGGTAAGGTTCATGTTCAAGAAAGGAATCAACTAAGATGGCTAGGCAAAGTTAGTCGACTAGGATGGAAGAGTAGTCGACTAATAGTGGAGTTAGTCGACTAACAGTCTGGTATAGTCGACTAGAACTGGTTTCCAGAGAGTTGGGTTTGGTTTCAGGGAATAGTTAGTCGACTAGGTTAGGAGGGGTAGTCGACTAATAATGATCTTAAGTCGACTAACAGATACTTAAGTCGACTAAGTCTGTGATACAGAAGTTGGGGTTTCTGGTCCAGGAAGGATTAGTCGACTAGGTAAATTCAGGAGTCGACTAATAGGGAGTTCTAGAGAGTTGATTAGTCGACTAATGTTTGGGGTAAGTCGACTAATACTGTGTTTCAGAAAAAGCTACGTTTCAGCTAAGGGTTTCTAGTCGACTAGGTTCCTAGGTTAAGTCGACTAATCAAGGTCGGGAAACAGCTTACAGAGCAGAATTTGGTGGTTGTTCTTGAGGGTTAAAATATGATTTTGAGAACATAAATGTACAAGATAGGGAGACACATGCATACAAGAAATTAATCAAGTCTTGGTGATGAAAATTACCTACCAAAAGAGATGGTTGATGATGGAAGTTGACGATGAGAAAAGGTGGAGTCTTTGATGGAGTTGATGACCTTGGTGGTTGTTTCCATGGTGATGAAGGAAAAAGAAGATGAAGCTAGGTTGGAGAAGTGGTGGTGGTTGCCTTGGTGGAGATGAAGGAGATGGAGGTGGTGAAAGCTAGGGTTTGGCTTTTGGTAAAGAGAAATGAAAGAAGGGGATTGAAATGAAAGGAAATGTATATATGGGATTTGGATTTTGTAAAGGGAGTTGCAATTAAATGAAAGGGGAGGCTTAATTGCAAAGTGGAGGTGAGGTGAGTGTCCTTCTCTTGGCCACTTGGCCGGCCATGGGGGAGAGAGAGAATGAGTGGGATTTAAAAAAGGGATTAGGTGAAAGTGAGTGGGATTATGTGGAAAATTGGAATTATTTGAAAATAGGAAAAGGCTTTGGTTAGTGGAGGAAGGAAAGAAAATAAAGGAAAAGGAAAAATGGAAAAGAAATTATAATGAGAAGATATTTTCTTGGGAAGGAAGATGAAAATAATGGAAGTGGCGGATTCCCGGGACTCAGTTGCGGATGCGGAAACCTTTCGGGAAAAATACGGAATCGTCCGAAATTCAAGTATCTCGGAACGACCCGAAATAATTACCAAAAATCAATAATAATATATAAAGACCAATAGTGAAATCCGTTTGAAGAAATACCTTATAGGTTTGAAACTAAAAATCCTGGAATCAATAATTTACCGACTCCGTTGGAATTTTCATAAAATCATAAAATCCTCAGAAAAAGAATGTAAGTAAGAAATATGATTTTAAGAAATAAAGTCTAAAGAACCATCATGAAATTCCAAGCCGTTTGTAAAATAAAAATCCGAGAATCGGTCAGCGGTACTGGCCGACACCGGTTTGGAGAAATTCCTTTTAATCCAAGATAATTCCAGAAAATCATATAAAATCTAAATATTGGAAAATAATCTTTGGAACTGAAACCGGTCAAATCTAAACACCGGAAAGGCCAAATCGGGTAATATACTAGGATCGGGTCCTTCGGTTCAGACTAGGGCTGACTCCGTGTCCACGAATCCAAATCCAAAACAAAACACATCATATAAGGAATTCATCATACAGAATAAATACAGGAAACAAATCGAAAAAATACGACTGGAAACCTGAATACGCAACTAAGTACGTATTCCGGAAACGGGGTATTACAGAAACTAAGTAAGACTCTTGAAAATATTATGGAATTGGGGAGGCCAATATTTTCTGAAATTATCGCTCGGCCTCTTGCATGTTGGCTTCTATACTCTTTTCTAACTCAAATTTTTCTTCTTTGGGTTGGTCTAGTAAAGGAGTATAGGAAGCGAAATCGTAGAATGAATATTGTGAAAATTGTGACAAGGTGATAAGAGGTTGAAAATTTGATCCGGGGGAGGTGAATCCCCTTTGACTCTGTGAAGAGTTTAAATTATTTTGAAAATTATGGTCATAAGATTGGGGGTATGGGTTGTATTGATTTGGATAAGTCCAACCCAGTGTATTTGGTTGGTTCATACTGTAAAAAGTCCGGTTGGAATTATCTGATTCAAATGGAGTCGGTGTGAAATATGGATTCATATTAGGATTGAAAGAATTGTTGTTGTTAAATTTCTATTTCACAAATAATCACAAACAAAAAAGAAAAAGCAAACAGCAAACAAAAAGAAAGAAAATCAAAACCAAGCCTATACTAGGGTTGACCTAGACCTAGACGACTCCTAACTGGTCGATTACCCGAGGGAGGTTGTTGTATGAATCCGGCTACAAGCTAAATCTACCAGGTAGGGGCAAAATACGGTGGGAGTATCCGTGCGTAAGCAACGGGCCTTAATTACGTCAAACCATGGTACCTTCGAGGTGTAACCTCTTAATCTTCAACGTTAGACACCGATTTCACAAGAGTATGATTTAACAAGTTTCACCCTCGGTCAATCTCTTAGTGAGTCCGAGATGTCCCTAGGGCCAACGTCATCAATTTTTTATTAGGGCTTAGCTTGTGTGAGTGGGGAGGTGATTTTTAGGCTAAGGAAGGGGATGAAATCCCCACCTTATCTTGTATTGGGTTATGGCCTTAAGTCCAATTCGTGCAAGTGTGCAATATATACAAGAATAACACACAGAGCGAATTCTATATGCAATGCCATATATACACCTCAGTCCAAATCACAACAACAGAACAAAACACAGTAGATTAGAATTGAATTGACACGTGCCTAAATGCAAATGTCTAAACCGTTTTAAAGAATCCAAATACCGTATTTTAGTTCTTTAATTTATTACAGTGTGTAGGCAATCAAAGCAGAAAATTAGCAGCATAATACAATAATATATGCAACTTGCAAGATCCCCGCAAAAGATGAAGCTCAGATGCCACAACAATGCCGCGTTTCCGCTGCCTTTTGGGCTTTTTCGCGCGGCAAAAATAAAAAAGCAGGGTCCCTGCTTTCTAGAGCAGGGAAATGCAAGCAAGACTATACTTCTGCAATGCTAAGTTTATGTAAAGACTGACTTGCACACCAAAACAGAGAATAAAATGTTAACAAAACGTGAGTTTCATCTATTCCCATCCCTGGCAACGGCGCCAAAATTTGATCAGGGTGGGACCAAACTTGAAAACGTGTGTTTTATGAAATCAATGAAATATATGTGTGCTAATGTTCCATCGATACTTCTGTTATAGTATTGGCTCAACGGGTCGAATCCACAGGGACGTGAGGCGATAGAAGCATTAACAGTTTATGTTCACGTCGGTTGTTAACAATTCTTCTTTACTAAAAAATGAGAAAAGAAGAAAAAAAAAAATTGAGAAGTGATAGTTTAAGAAGGCGACGAAATCGGCGAAGTAAAATAAAAAGAAGTGGTTTTGAAAAACAAAAAGAAGATGAAATAAAGATGAACCAAGAAGTTGGTGAAAAAAGTGATGAAATGATAAAGGAGTTTTGGATTGATTTTTAAAATAAGATAAAAAAAACTCATGACTACTAACTACTAATTTCTCCACTAACTATGCTAACCTCTTAGTGATAGTCGCCTTACATGGATCCTTGGCCATCACTAATCCTTGGCTTCAAGAGACGATACAAGCGTGACACATAAGATTATTTTTCTACATTCAACAACACATCCATACCACACACAAGTTGCAAGCTACTATTAAATTATCAAAATCAGTTAGAGGTGAGCATGAAATAAAGAGACATTACAAGTTAGCAAGTTAGTAGGTTAGATGTTAGAAATATTAGAATGCTAGAATCTATCATCATGAGCCATCAATGGCTCTTGCAAGAGTAAGGCCTTGTAGAGGCTATTAGAGTCATGTGAATTATCAAGTAAGTGGTTATATGGGTAGTGGTTAGTAGTTAGATTGCCATGAGAAGAAAAATTAGCTAAACATCATGTAGAAGATGGAGAAGATTACAATAGAGAAGAAAGGAGATACCTTTACATAGATTGTCACCATCTATTACATCAATCTCTCTCTTTATCTCTCTGAATCTCTCAGCCCTAATACATGATCTAAAAATTAAATGAAAATACAAAAGAAAAGAAAAGAAAAGAAAAGAAGAACACCTACACTAAAAGAGAAAAAACCTAGCCTTTCTCAATCTGCTTGCGTTTCAGGTATCTGCAGGGCTATTTATAAGGCATAAGGACCTTCTAGAAGACGAGACGAGGCACGCGTTGAAAATCGACGCGTGGCTCACCAATATTGCCACGAAAAATGCGGAAATTACTGTAATTTTGCGGCAAAACCAGGGACCTACCGTAATTTTGCGGCAAAACCAGGGACTTAGGTCCCTGGTTTTGGCGAGCAACTTCGCGTCGCTTCGAGGACCTTCCAGATATGCTCAGATTCGGTGATTCGAGTCTAGATTTTCGTCAGACACCCACTAAAGTCTAGATTTATTGTATCTTCTATAAACTCTCTAACTTGGCCTCCAAAAAAATCCGAATTTAATTGCCTGAAAATGGGTTTAATTAAGCTCTTATTACTCCTTTGCCCCTAGACTCTTGATTATCTGCATAGTAGACCAAAACACAGTTAGAAATGATATTTTATTCATAAATCGGTAGGAAAATGCGATATAGTAATGCAGAATTGTAGACTAATCATGTACTGTTGAACTGATTATAGAAGTAGAGATATACTCTTTGTATGTGAGAGAACGCAGCCCGCTCATCGACGTGGTTGTCATGGTGCTCAAGTGGAGATGTGAACTTCAGTGGAGTTGAGATGCAACTCTAAATTGTTGTAGAGATGCGGCTCTCAATTGCCATAGAGTCGCGGCTCTTGATTGCTATTGAGACACGGCTTTCGAAATGCGAAGATCGCGTTAGATGCTTCCTGGTGCGGATGCAGGCACCGCGTAGGACGCGTGTCTGGCTCGGATTGAGCTCGAGATATGGGCTGCGTACCTCGATCATTAAAAGGCCTATAAAAGACCCTGGTCTTTCAACAGTCAACTCACTTTGACTATTCATCTCCTTCGATCAGATCCATGTCTAAAGCTCTTAAGCTTTCTCAAAACACATAAAGCTCCGAGCTTTTCTCAATCTTTTTGAATATTTCACCGTTGCAATGGCTTCAAAACCCAAGCAAACAGCTGCTTCTTCGATCGCCGCCGCTGCGTTGGCCACTATGGTGGTTCTTCTTCTCAGAAAGCCCCCATTTCTGGTAAGTAGAATAGCTTTCGCCATTAAGAACACGAAGGGGCTCTGTCCTCTTAACTTCTTTTTGAATTTTCAAAAACTTCTGTTGAAGTTAATCAGTCGATGCGGATCTTACTGGTCCACATTTGATTTGTGCACACGGTTCTTGCGTTGGGGAGCAGAACGCGGATCTGACACAGGGACCCAAAGGTCGCTGAGAGTTTTTTGGCGTGAATGTTCTTTAAACGCAAATAATGTCTTAGACACGTGTCTTGCTCAGACTGGATTTGAGATCCGTGTCGCGAATTAAAGCCATTGAGGAGCTTTTAAGAAAGGCTTTGAGGTTTATCAGTTAATTAAGGCCATTGGAGAGCCTAATAGGTTAAGTGTCTCATAACAGTCATTTATTTTGACTATCTTCTTCCTCAAGCCCATATCTGAAGAACTTTCAAAGTTCTAAAGTCTTCAAAATAACCCAAAGCTTTAATGCTTTTTTCGCAATCTTCTTCAAAGATCATCCCTATCAAAATGACCCCAATGTCCAAAAGCTTCATTTCTTCTTCTGGCATCCTTATTGTCGCACTCTGATGGATGGTATTCTCCCTTAAAAGATCCTTACTTTAGGTAGGAAATGGCTTTCACCA